>JAMZAV010002732.1:0-79144 GCA_024449915.1 Sweltsa coloradensis
GTTCTAGGGCGTACCATTATAACGCATGCACACACGGAGAATAATTATAACTATGTAATTTTGATCAATACTTTTAGACCGAGTTCATTGGTTTTTGGTGTTGCAAACTTCATGACTGTATTGCAACACTCGATGTGCTACAGATGTTGTGGACATACAAGTAGCTAACTTGTACAGAAATCCTGTGGTAATGTCATTTGATATTATTCTGGCCTAAAAAAAATTCTTGCATTTCCCGTTGTCGCGGCTCATCCCAATTTCCTGTAAATACGGCAAATCGTCATTCACACTTCCATGCACGTGTCGACCTGCTAATTGCCCGACGACAATCAATTAAACTAAATGTGTATAAACACAATTCTTTTTGTAAAAAGAAAACAATTTAAATCCCTTTTTGGTGGAAATACATCCTCTAAATGAGCATAACATACTTTGAATCTCGTTAAGATGGCTGATTACTAATCTTCGTAATCTATCTATATGGCCTCGTCTGACTAAGCTCGACTTTAAAAAGAAAAAAAAACTTTCAAAAAATTGTCTTTCCTATTAACCTTTCACGATAAAGCTCACCTTGATAACATTGCATATATTTTATATTATCTGTATGATTAACTTGATATTTAATCTAGTTATTTTCTTTCAAAATCTTAGTTTTTATAGGGAAATTTTAACTTTTTGTTTAGGTTATAATAAGATAATGTGAACAGTAGCTTGCCGTGCCTAGAAGGCTAGTCTCACATCTGTCTGCTCCTGTGAAAGTGCGACGAGAATTTGATACCAGTCGAGATTCTGTGTTTGCCTCGTCAACTCTAGAATCGACTTCATGAAAGCGAACAAAAAGATATCCTTTGAATTCAATCGTATGGACATCACATTGGATTATATTAATCGTGTTACGTGTGTACTTACTTTGGTAGTTATTATCAAACAAAACTGAGTAATGACAAATGGAATAGTATGCTCTTAACATTACTTTATTAATTAGCTAAAAGGTATACATTTTTTTTTTTTTTTATTGTATGGGTATCCCGCCTTGCATAAACTATAAGAAAAATAGGACTTGTAACCAGATAAATAATTATTACCTTATAAGCCGAAATTCAGGCATATTATACTGTGACTGCCTCTAGATATTTCACCTACACTGTTCAAAAAAATCGTCAAATTACTGCAAATGTTTATTAGTAAATTTACTGCACGTATTCAGTTTTTTTAATTTACTGGAAATGTTGTAGTAAACTACAAATTAGACACAAAATGCAGTAAAAAAAACTAATAAAATTTAGTTTAAGTGAATCCCCCCCTAAAGGAAAAAAAAAGACAACGACTTCTTAAAAAATTTATCACGGTCTGGAATTTGACGAAACTAATATCAAATATTTTCCAGACAAATATTTAATCAAACGGTTTAATTTTTTGCAAAAAAATACCGTTTTTGAATTTACGGAAAAATGATCACTTTATTCTACGGACATTTTTTTATTTCTTACTGCTATATTAGAATATTTCAAGTGTCATAGGTAACAAAAACTAATCCCAAAAAAAATCATTCTTTCTTTAAATTTACGGCAATGATCCTTTTTCTACGGACTTAGTAATCAGTGTTTTTAAGCATATTTAAAATTTTTATCAAGTGACAAAAGAAAGTAAACAAAATTTTTTTTACCAGTAAAATATCTTCTTTCGTGATTTACGGAAAAATGATCACTTTATTGTCGGAAGTGGTAATCAGTGTTCTTATGCATATAGAAGAATATTAAAATTGTCAGTTGAATAAAACTAAACTATGTCCCAAAACAAAATCTCTATTTTCTGTAAATCTACGGAAAATTTTTTCACTTTATTGTACGGACATTTTAAATCATGTTCAATGCTATAGTAAGAATTTTAAATCAATTTTGTCAGTTGTAAATAAACTAAATTATTTCGCCAAACAAATCATCTATTTTCTGTAAATTTAGGCAAATGTTCATTTATTGACACGTATTAATCAGTGTTCCTTTACTGCAGTTTTAAAAGGAATATTATCAATTTTAGTTGTTAGTAAACTAAATTATTCAAAAAACAAATCATCTCTTTCTGTAAATTTATGGAAAATGTTCATTTTCTTTGTACGGACATTTAACATTTTCCCTATGAATTAGTAAGATATTATAAATTGTCAGTTTTTGTAAATTTAACTATTTTAAAACAAATCATCTATTTTTCTGAAAATTTTACGGAAAATGATCATTTTTATTCTAGGACGTAGTAATCAGTTTTCTTACAACAAAAAGTTGACATTATCAAGGGTCTTTTTTAAAAAACTAAACTATTCACCAAACAAATCATTACTTTCTGAAAATTACGGAAAATTTCATTTTTATGAGGGAATTTTTAACTTTGTTCCTACTGCAAAATTTGTAAGAATATTACATTGCAGTTTAAGTAAACTAAATTATTTACCGTTAATCATTACTTTCTGTAAATAAACGGTAAAGTTCACTTTATTGTAGGACGTAGAAAATCATGTTCTTATGAAAAGTAAAATACATCAATTGTCATTTTGAAAACTAAAACTATTTCACCGTCAAATCATTACTTTGAAATATACGGCAAATGTACTTAAATAAAAAAAATAATAAAAATAATAAAAAATAAAATATAATTTTAGCTTGAAAAAAATGCGGGCCGAACCAAAATTCTAAACAGTAAACCCTAAATTGATCGATAGGTTCTAATATCAATTTTTTAGGTCGTTAAATGTACTTCTTTTGGAAAAATTCACTTAAAAAGGACAGTTACAAACTTTAAAAGGCGAGAATTTGTTTTCCAAGGGAATAAAATCATTGGGAGAACCCAAACAAATTTTCCCCATGAAATTTAACAATCCCCCAAAATGGTTCCAATCTTTTCCATTTTTGAGTTGTCAAAGTAATAAAGTAATCATATTTTCATAATATTCTCTTACTAATGACCAGTTAACAGCGTTTAAAAGAACGGTTATTCGACACAGAAGAGTAGATAATTATCTTATATCACCATGCATGGCGGATTTCCGAAAGGACGAAATTTCGACCCCGAGGAGTACATTAATAATTAATATTAATTATATTATAGGCCTATCGTTATATTGTTATATAATATGACCAGGAATCCGAAACCCTACTTTTCGTATTGAATTTCTCATTTAAAACATAACTACATCTCCCAACATGATTCACTACAGACGCGCTTCAGGTATAATATACGGTCCCTTACTAAAAAATATCATCACCAATTGATAACCAAATAATAACTTCTTGTAAACCATAATAACAATTGATAACCATTGTAAACCACTAATAACCACCAAAGAGGCTTGTGAAATGGATGATAACCAACTGTAAACCATTTAATAACCATTTGATAACCTATTGCAAACCAGAACATCACCAATTGACAACCATGGTTATTATAAAATCTTTTAATAACCATTTGATAACCATTTGTAAACCTCACTAGTAATAACCAAATGGTCACCATGGTTATTAGTTGGTTATTACTCTTTTCTGAGAATCTCATAACCAATACATAACCAAATACAAACCATGGATATTAGTCACCAATTGGCAACCATGGTTATTAATTGGTTTACAATAACATGAAGAACATATACAAGCCTTATCAATATAGGCCCTACTATCAATATATGTTGTTAATTTGACAAAATATATATTTATATGGTCACCTGCAATGCATGCAATTTTTAAAATAAAGACAAACACAAAAGCTGTAGGCCTAT
This sequence comes from Sweltsa coloradensis, assembly GCA_024449915.1. NCBI lineage: Eukaryota > Metazoa > Arthropoda > Insecta > Plecoptera > Chloroperlidae > Sweltsa > Sweltsa coloradensis. The sequence continues at coordinate 3,764 of JAMZAV010002732.1, forward strand.
TTTTCCCTGTGTAATAATGGCATAAGCTAGAAAGTCATTATTTTTTGTCAAAATACACAAACCTCTAGGTCTAATTATTTTCTAGCACAGCATAACATTATTAAAATAGTTTATTTCATAAGAATAATAACTTGTTTAATTATAGCAATTATCGTAAAAATTGGCTCCGACTGGGCTCGAACCCAGAACCTCCGGCTTACATGACCTATGCTCTTCCAATTGAGCTATCAGTTTTGTTTATCATTAAACGAGTAGGCCTATGTCCTGAAAGCAGGCTTGGCTATTGTACCACCTCTGGCCGATAATTTGAAAGTCGAAGAAACATGCCTGAAAAGTTTGCTGAATGAAAGAAGTCCTTTAAAATAACAGGGGAAAAAATGTGAATTTTTTTGGGCGGGACATAACCTCACTACTGGAAATAATTATATTAAGATTTTTAGACAATAGTGAATGTGTACACATCAAATCTAGTTCAAAATTAAATTTTGAGAATCGGTTTTCTGGACATAGTTTCTAAACACCTTTAGCTAGCTATAGCTAAAATAGTTTTCTGAAAATAACAATTGGTGTACGATTTTTTTTTGTCAAACGGTACAAATACGAATTTTTTTCAGTTTTGTACCGTTTGACAAAAAAATCGTACACCACAACTGTTATTTTCAGAAAACTATTTTAGCTATAGCTTAAGTTATAGCTAAAGATGTTTAGAAACTATGTCCAGAAAACCGATTCTCAAAATTCAATTTTGAACTAGATTTGTTGTGTACACTATTGTCCCAAAATCTAAATATAATTTCCAATAGTGAGGTTATGTCCCGCACAAAAAAATTCACAATTTTTGTTCTGTTATTTTAAAGGCCTTCTTTCATTCAGCAAACTTTTCAGACATGTTTCTTTGACTTTCAAATTATCGCCCAGAGGTGTTACAATAGCCTTAAAAACTCTTTTCTAATATTTAATTACATAATGGTGAAGATTTTCCTCAAAAGCAATGTCTTAGACACTGTCAAGATCATTCCATAAAACATGGAAAGCTAGCTCTTCATTCTTGCTACAACACAATATTAGTTTGAGAAGAGGTCACAATTCACAATAACAAAAGCAGATTTAAAGTAAACAAACTCATTGTAACATTATACAGAAAAGGTTTTGTTTTTCTGCATTCTGCAGTATACAATACAAGCGCGTAGCCCTATACCCAATGAGCTAGCCTGCGCGCTCACACCGACACAGGTCCCGTGGCCACTTGGAGAGAGCGTCGAGCTATGGAGGAAGGAGTCCAGGGATCGAGTCCGATAGATACCAATAAAATTTAACCATCTCAAACTTCTTCCATCTAATGTGTATCTGTTACTTAGTATGTACATGTGTAATTGAAGTCCTCAAGTCGTTTGAAAGTACTTATTTTTAGGAAATTTGATTCCATCTTTTTGGTTATTTGAGTGACTACTAGATCGCGCTGGTGTTCCTTACCGCTGGTTATCAAATGGTTTACAGTTGGTTATCAAATGGTTATTATATATAAACCATGGTTATCAATTGGTTTACAGTTGGTTATCAAATGGTTATTAGTTGTGTTATCAAATGGTTTATAGTTGGTTTACAAACTTACTGAGCAGTGGTTTACAAATGGTTATCAATTGATAACCATTTGGTCATATTTGAAACATTGGTTTACAAAATGGTAATTAAAAGGTTACTAAAAGGTTATGTAAACCTTGATTCCTAAATGGTTATCAATTGGTGATGAATATTTTTTGTAAGGGGTGTCTTGGTGTATTGGGTTTATTTGACTAGGACAGTGTATATTCTCTCTCCAGGTGTACCAGGTTCGAGCCTCGCTGACTTCCGAGTTTTTAATACCATGAAATTTATATGCAATATTAATCTTCGTACTAGCTATCAAATGATGCTTGTCTTTCTTACAGGAACGTTCGTTATCATAGTTTAATTGTTAAATTAAATAATTGTAATTCTCCATTAATCCCACTACAGGAGGAGAAATTTCAACCTGACGAATACTAAAATAATATTCGTACGGGTCGAAATTTTTGCTGGATCATGTAGTCAAATAACTAAACATTTGCCGTAAAATTACGGCATATTGACTAGATTTAAAATTGCCTATACGAGTTCAAAACGAAATTAAATGACGTCCATTAAGTTGGCGGTGCCACATTCGAAAATCGAAAATTTTATTACTGGTATCGCCATGTCCCGTGATAGTGCTGGCCTCGTTCCGTGGCAAATCAAAATACAAAAAGACGCAGCCAACTTAATGCTAGAAGTGCCACATTCGAAATTCGAAAATTTTATTACTGGTATCGTTAGTGCTACGTTAGTGCTGGATAGTGCCGTAAGTCCCGATGATAGTGCTGGCATACTTCCGCTACAATGGCTGTCCAAAAAGTTAGTGCTAGAAGTGCCACATTCGAAATTTTTCATTCATTCATTCTTCGAAAGTAACTTCTGTTAGCATGTATTTATTGCACTTACAATGCACCATTTTGCACCCCTATTTTTTTATTTTTGCACACCCTTCCATTTCGTGTTTAAACCAAAAATAGTTAAGAGGGGAGAGGGCTTATCACATTCTTCGAAACTTAGTTCTATTAGCATGTATTTATTGCACTCAAAATGCACCATTTTTCACCCCTATTTTTTTATTTTTGTATTCCCTTTTCTTTTGAGTTACAACACAAAATATTTATTTTCATTTTTTTTTTTTTTTTTCATTTATTTATTTTTATCATGCGTTATCCGATTTTAATGATTTTTTCACAGAACCTTAATTTATAATATAATATAATATATTTATATATATATATTATATATAAATAAAAATATGTTATAGTTAAATGAAATATAAATTATACACAAGTATAATTTAAAAAAAATATAGTCCCAAAATGAAGTTCATGCTACTTTCCCGTTAATTGAATTAACAAATTAATTAAATTAATTGATATAATCACTATGTGTTGTGTAAAATTAACACAGCCACACTGGAACCATTTGCATGCTTATTTTTACAGGAAAATAATTTTTTGGGAAATTCAATGAACAGAAAAGTAGCATGAACTTAATTTTGGGACTATTAATATTTAAAAATTACACTTGCATTGTTTATATTTGATACTTCTGTTGGCATTTTTGTATGTGTTAATTGAGTGACAATAACAATTATTGAGATATAAGTAATTTTTCCACTTGATTTCTTAATTAATCGGTAAGTTATAGGAATTTTGTTCCGGGACATGACAATTCAGATTCATTGGGATTATGTCAGTAAAGAAGTATATTTTTATGACGATCGCTTGAGTTTTAGGTATACATAACAATACATATGTCAAAAGTGGGATAATTTAACTTAAATGTAATTAATTCGGCGATTAATTATTTAATTATTTAATTTTTTCATTACATTTATTCGCCTTAAAACTAGCTTTAAAATGATTCCAAGGTCGACCACATTGTGTTAATTTTACAAAATTAATTGAGATTATTGTCATTATTTTTAATTAATTGAATTAATTGAATTTCTAGGAACGTGATTGGAAATTATTTTTTGGATGAGCGTAGCGAGCGTAGCGAGCGAAGCGAAGATTCCATTTCACTACACTGGAGAAAAAAATCCGAAATGTTTTTTTTTTTCTTTTTTTTTCTTTTTGTATTTTTGTCTGTTTGTCCGCACGATTCCGGCTAAACCGATACTCCAATTGCAATGAAATTTTATGGAGGTCTTCTTAATCTCTAAACTTAGAACTGCCACGTTTTTGAGCGTAATCGAAAAATTATTTCTCATTAAAATCGCAATGTTACGATTTTTTTTCAATTTTTGAAAAATTTCTTCTACTTATAACACCTACATGCTTCATCCGATTGTTATGATTTTTTCACAGAACCATGATTTTATGAATTAAGATATTCGTGTAAAATTTGAGCGCAATCGAAAAATTATTTCTCATGAAAATCCAAATTTTACGGGTATTTTCTTTTTTAAAACAATTCTTTGACTTATAACACCTACATGCTTTATCCGATTGTAATGATTTTTTCACAGAACCTTAATTTTATGAAATTTAAAATATTCTTGTTAAATTTGAGCGCAATCAATAATATTTCTTATGATAATCGCAATTTAACGATTTTTTTTCTTTTTTAAATTTGATTAACTAAACAAATTTCAAATTTAAGATTATTTTTTATTTAATTTAAATTAATTTAAAAAAAATCTTCAACAAAAATGATTTTTTCACAGAACAACAAAAAATCCGCATAAACACATGGCAGCTCAATACACCAATTACGCTCATCCAACAACGCGGCGGACTTAAGCGTTTTCCTAGTAGAAATAATATTATTTGGTTCAATGTGGTCATATTGTTCTTGTGTGATACACTACGTGACTTTGGTAAGTGAATAAGAAACTTTTAATTGGGATTTAATTATTGCTTAATTTAATTAATTATTAATCAAAAAGTTACAGGAATTTCGTTTCGGGACTTTAAATTTTTGGATTTATTGGCGTTATTTAGTGTAGTCTGAAATTTTTATGACAATATAGCGAATTCTACGTATAATACACCAAAAAGTGATATAATTGCAATACATTGTAATAATATATAAATATAATAAAAACTATTATATTTACGGTGAACTTTCTTCTGACATTTTTGTAGAGCATTAAAAACCAAATAAAACAAAACCAAGTTTTTCCAAATCTGATGATTACTTCTGGAGTTACAGCAATTTTAAGAATTATTTTGGCGGCCATCTTGTGGACGCCATGACAGGTGACTTATTTGCTACCATGTGTTTCCCTTGTGAAAATAACATTCTAAAATATGTCTTTTACCTGCTCCTGAATTTTGGGTGCTGGTTTCCGGATTTGAAATGTTCCTATAGTTTTTAGGCAGCTTGTTCCACAGATTATTACGGATTTACCGGGCATTGGGTTTGATGCTGGGCGTGAAAATTATGAAATCAGCTGGTACTCCAATAAGCAAAAGATAAACCACGATTTTGTGACATAACCCTTGCCCCTACCAAAACTAAAGAAAACACCTGATTTGTAGGGAATTGAATGGTGAATATTTTTCCCAGTGCAAAATTTTTGTCTATCTCCAACCAATTTGAAGGTATTCGATAACCAACTCTTTTTGAAACGCCATTTTCCAATATGGCGGCCGAAGCTCTAGGTCCGATTGTAGGGGAGTTTTAGTATGTTTGATTAATATTATATAAGGAAGGTCTCTGAAAACTTCAGCGACATCGCAATAATTTCCTCCAAAATTCTTATTAGACAGGATTAAATATAGCATAACATGGAGTCAGAATTTAACAAGGTTTAAATTGTTCAAATTTTCATTTTGTGTTGTGTTACTTCTGTTAGGCAACTTGGAATTTATTTCAAGTAATTGTCAAAAAAGGATTTATATATTAGTAGATATATATCAAATGTGGCCCAGCTAGCACTGACTGTTTGGACGTTATTGTAGCGAAAATAACCCAGCACTATCACCAGGACTTACGGGACTATCCAGCCACTATAGTAGCACTTTCGATACCAGTAATTATCGAATTTTGAATGTGGCACTGTTTAGCACTAATTTGGACAGCCATTGTAGCGGAAGTATGCCAGCACTATCATCGGGACTTACGGCACTATCCAGCACTAACGTAGCACTAACGATACCAGTAATAAAATTTTCGAATTTCGAATGTGGCACCGCCAACTTAATGGACGTAATATTTTAATTGCCAATATTGTTCGAAAATTTACTACGCTTTTTCAAGTCGTAAAACACAACATTTGCAGTAAAATAAAGAAATCGGACTTGCAGTAGAAAAACTGGAATTAGTTAGTAAGCAGTACTTCCAACGACATTTGCAGTAATTTGACGAAAATATTTTGAACAGTGTATGTATCTTCTAAAGTTTCATAGTTTCTATATATTTTTTCCAAACAAATACTTACATAATATAAAATGTATTTTGACATAATATATATCAAATTTGTCAGGACCCTTAAGCACTATATAACTAAGAGGCAGTAGTTATATGTCAATAAATTTGGAATTTTAGTCATATCTAAGGTGAACATTATCTTTACCTTCTTATCTGAGGCGTAGTCCAATATACTGGTCTTTGAAGTCTTTCTCTTTTGAAGACTGTGTGTGTGTGTTGCACACTAGGATTATGAGGAATACTCCGTACAAATCACCAGTATACACCTGAAATATCGTAACAAACGCCACACCTTGCAATGACTTTTATCACTTCTGTATAACAACTTTATTATTTCGATCAAGTATTGTATGGTATTTTTTGAATCGTGAAACTTCATGCACTTATTGACTGTTTGGGGCATGTCTATTTAGGGAGATATTTGTAGCAAAATTACGTTTTTGTGTTTCATAGCGTTGTAACCCTTCCAGTAATTTATTGGTTTTTAAGGTGCTTTATTCACTTACCTTCTTTCTCACGTTTAATTGTTCCCACGTAAGAGTGTGGATAACAACAATCTAGACTTGACTCATGATTTATTTTGGCTATTGTTGATACCTCTATTTCTGACATCAGATACAGTATTGTCTAGAGAAAATGTCTCCATAACCCTGTCCAGTGCCTATGACATGTTTGGTAGCTGCATTTTAGACATTTATTAGGGTACAATTTTTAACATTATTGTATTCTTCCATTCTTATAAATGATTAAAATGGCATCTGCCTTGATCTTATCTTATAACAATTATTGTAACATGTATGATCTTATGGATAAAAACACATTAAGGCTGTGTTGTTTGCTATGTTTATATTATTCGTTATTCCTTTCTTAATTCATTATGACATAAATCACCCACTTAAACCTCCGTGCTTGTTAGTGGTTCCGGTTTTACCAATAATCCACGAGCCCTATTCACCTTGATTGGCTCTTTTGAATTTTATTTTATTGTAATTTTTTTTTTAGATTGTTATAATATATAGTATATGCTTTCAGTGTGGGGATCATGCTTGACATAATTTATGTGGCGATTATGTTTAGTATAGTATTTTGTTTCTAGATTTCTTATAGATGTACAAAATTCATTTAAAAAAAATTGCTGTCGATTATAAATAATATTTTTCAGATGCTGAACAGGAATGGCGCTCTGTTCCTCATAGCCAGACATCAATGTCAAGACTGTCCTCGTTCATACAAGAGGAAACATGATCTCGTGTACCACCAGAAGAACGACTGTGGACGCAAGGAGCGTTTTAAATGTCTCAAGTGTAGCAAGACATTCTCGATGACTCAATGAAACACACTCTATCCCCTCACATTAAGTTCGAATGCGTTGACAAACACCAACCTCAGTGTAAAGCTTGTGGCAAAACGTTCACACACGCGTCAAACTTGTATCGCCACTCCAAAGAACGAATGCGGGAAAGAGCCGCAATTCCCGTGTACAAAGTGTTCCTATCGAGCCACACAAAAATGTCTTTTACGGCGTCATTATGAACGCAAGCACAAACACGGAGAATTGTAATAATAAATATTTCAATTTGATTAATACTTTTAGACCGTGTTCATTATTTTATTATGTGGTGTTGTGTTGCAAACTTTCATGGTTAAATTGCAATACTCGATGTGCTACAGCTGTTGTGAACATTACAAGTCGCTACTTCATGCAAAGAAGTAATATGGTAGTATAATTTGCCATTATGCAGGCCAACAAAATATATCTCTTCTTGGTGGAAATACATCCTTTTTATGAGGCTTACATACTTAGAAACTCATTATAAGATGGCTGATTATTTATGTTCGTAGTCAATGGCCCTGTCAGACTAAGATCTGACTAAGCTGGTCTAACGAAATTGTGTTTTCCTCTTTAATATTTTAGATAAAATATACTTTGTGTAATATACGTTGTAACTAAGACTTTTGTGACTAATCAAACTCGTTGTGTTTTTTTTTGTTGATTTTGAACTTGCTTTTTTCGCTTAGACTTTGTTACTCGTTTAATTGTTTCCAACTGAGTGTCGATAACAACAATTATAAATTTATTATGATAAATGTTGTAAACACTACCATTATTTCTCACATCGGTGTGGTGACGTTTGACGCAGTATCATGTCTAGAGGAATGCCTCCAAACTCTGCCTATAACGTACCGTTGCTGCACTTAATACATGTATTACGGTATAATTACTAAAATATTTGCATGCTTCCTTTCTTATGGATGATAATAATAGCTCATTTATTTTATTGAATTTTTCCTGCCCATAGAGCAGGAAGGCTAATGCAGGGCAAGTGTGGCCCTCTGTAGCCTGACACAGTGATTGCAGAGTTACGAGGTAAACATTACATACATGAAAAACAACAAGAGAACATGGCATTTATAAAGTTAGACAAATTGAAAGCAAAAGGCGGAAAAGGGGTACTTGAAGCGGGGTAGAGGTCTGAAGGCTCGAGGACGCGAAACGAGGTCGTGAAGCTCATTCCTGCCGCCTGCGTGAAGACGTTGCACGTAAGCCCTTGCAAGGGTGTCGAGTCGAGAGCTGATACCACCGACGCCGGTTTGGGTATACACGTCTTCAATCCGCGTCATCGGAGGAAGCTGCGCGATGCGGCGAAGGATCCTTCGCTCCAGCGAGAAGTATTGCTGGAGACATCCTCCAAAGACGGGTGTTAACGCCGGGGCCACATATTCAAAGAGGGGACGGATGAAAGCTTTATAAGTGTGCCGTAGAGTAAGGAAGCTGCATCTAGAAAGTCGCCCACGAAGCATCACGAGTAAATTTAGTCGCGACCGCGCACGATTGATGACGTCACGGCAATGAGCACCCCAGTTCAGAATGTCTGTAAATGTTACTCCAAGGTACTTGGCAGACCGACTAGGGTACACCGTAGCGCCCCAAAGTGAGATGGACTGATGGAGTGGTCGTTGGAGACATTTTCTGAGTTTTGTGCCGGTGGTGCAAAAGGATAAGCTGTGTCTTTAAGGCGTTCGGCAATACACGCCAACGAAGCATCCAAGCTTCCAGAGCTTTAATTTGGCGCTGTAGACGGCGGAAGACTTCTATCGCTGTGCGCCCTTTGCACCAGTAGGCCGTGTCGTCTGCATAGAGGGCAAAGGCAAGATATCGGGACTAGGGAGGAGGAATATCGTGGCAGTAGATCAGGTAGAGAAAAGGAGAGAGGCAGGAACCTTGAGGCACGCCAGAAAGAGGGGTAAACGAGCGGAATACTTGATCGTTAACACGCACACAAGCGAGACGTCCCGTGAGAAAAGCTGGGATGAAGCGCACCATTACAAAACGGACTCTCAGTTGCAGCAGCTTGTGACAGAGCTCGTCATGCCAAACCTTGTCAAGGCGCGTGATATGTCCAGAAAAATAGCTAGCACACACTGGCCATCGTTTAACGCCCCTGAAACCTCCGTCACCAGCTTGATGAGGGGGTCTGTCGTGCAGCGACCTGTCCGGAAGCCGGACTGTGACTCGGGGATGATGTGGAGGCGGTCAGCAAAAGCAGCCAGCATGGAGTGAATCACTTTCTCAAGAACCTTTGCCACAACGTTTAACATTTATTGTATCATTTTATTTTCCTATGGATAAGACCACAATTTTTTAAAATTCCTTTCATATTTATCCTTGACGATAAAATAAAAACAGATACAACGACGATTCCCGATCAGAGCTTACTGTTTCACTCATTTTTTAATATCTCCAAAGTAGCCGTAAAAGCTGATTTTGTCAGTAATGTCTAATGAAATCGATAACTGTTTATTGCAGACTGCTGCTCATAGCATTCACAGATGAGAAAATAACTTATGTCATTGACTGTACATTTACACAATAATAAAAATAATTACAAGTTTAACATTCTTGATTCGATAATGAACTAGTTATGACGTCAAGCATAAAATAATATTTTATTCTGTGAAATTAAAAAGTCATTTCATTAACACAATACATTTTTTTATGCTAGTTATTTCTCTCCTCCCATGACATTGTTGTGTCGCGAATTCACTTAATTGATTTGTAGATCAATAATCAATCAAATCAACCAATTGATTTCTAACACCTTTGTGGAAACTCTTGCCTGACTGTATTGTAGAAGGAGTTGAATGGAAATGCGGGTTACTGTAGAATCATTTAACACTGATTCTCAATAAACAGTTTTATTATAAAATAAACTAAGTTACTTACAAAACACAAGCCCTAACATTTCCAGCTCCTGCTTATCACCTCTGTACTCGATGGTATTCAGATTAAGAGAGAGATCAAGATGGTTTGACAATGAGGGGAAGTGATCAGGAGTTATTCTCCTCCTCACTTCCATATATGGTCATGTCCTTGCATCAATGGCTGGGATTGGTTATTGGCCATCACTATTGTCTATAGTGGTGACCTGGACTAGAGGCTAGTGCATTAAATTGGCACCTCTAGCCTCGTCTGTTTTGTCGTCAGACTGCTGACTTCGGGCTTCTCAAGATAACAGAGCTGTGAGCTTCACTGAGATGCACACTTTAAGACTAGGTACATTTTAACATTAGAAATGCTTTTGTCCTTGGACAGGTACTAAATTTTGTATTTTATAGGCCTTGCCAAAAGCAATACATATTGATGCTGAACATATACAGTAAATCCCATAACTGATGAATGATTAGGCCACTGTATTGAGTGCTAATCAATACGTGTACTATAATCAATCAATCGATTATCGATTGTAATCAATCAATCGATTATCGATTTTAATCAATCAATCGATTATTGATTATTATTGATTATTGATGGAAATCAATCAATCGATTATTGATTGATTCCAAACCACATCACAGCTTCCCCCAATTGAAAAGAAACGTTATATTTGAAATATTCTTTCTTTTACATTTGAAAAATTAGTGGCATAATTATTCATCAGTTCAGAGTAATAAATTCATTTTTATTACTTATGACTGGTAGCAAGAAACATTAAAGAGCTGTATTCTTGAATCAATATTATATCTTAATTCTATACCTAAATGAGTTCCCTGTATTGGATTTATATCCAATAAGCACAAGTTTTTACAGTTAATTTCAGTATTAAAAAAAAAAAAAAAAAAAATTATTATTTTTACTTACTTTTTTTTACTTTACTTTTTTTTTTTCCTGATTTTTCAAATAACAACGCGCGCGCCTACTCTGTTTGCTAATTTCGGCTAAATCTGAATTTTTTGTTATTTTTATAATTGTTATAAATTTTTATTTATTACCAAACAACCAATTTGAAAATCTATTGCGTGCCCCATGCATTTAAAACTACTATCCGCCGGGATTGGCGGGGTTACTGCAATGCCCGCCAACCTGAACAAATACTCACCCACGGCCTTCCAGATTGGGGAAAAAGTCACCGGCGCAATTTGGTGAACAGTTTGGTAATTGACAAAGTCAGTGTGTGTTTCCAACCAGCTGATTCTAGATCGATTAAAAACAACCTTTTTAAACCTGTCAGTTTTTTAACTCGTACAGCTAGGAACCATTGTGCAGTGGTCATACAAATAGATGTCTCAGACATCCCATGCTAAAAATGTTCCTCTATTAGAAGCTACACTTTGGCTTCAAGAGGATGTAGTTTAAATTCGTGTTTTTTCTCCTTGGTGTGGTTACCCTATGCATGGTTAGCGCAACTAGGCTTCTGCAGTTTTGGGAAAACGGTTTGCAACGGTCCCTACCGTGCACCTGCAATTTTGTGCTGGCTTCCAGAACAAATTCAAATCTCAACAGAGGTAGGACCTGGTTACTGTGTGACAAATAACGGACGCAAACTTTTAAGTGGGCCACTCATTTAGGGTGTGCTAAATTCAGTGCGCGGCTTATACCCCGGATAGGTGTGGGGTTTAACCCTACCAAATTTTTTTTATTGTTACGTAATTATAACCCCATTTTGGTGTAAACAAAGTGTTTCCATTTAGTAAAAATATTTCTATAAGCATCGCGTTGGCACAGGTTTGCTTGCATAGCAGCTTGGAGTGGTACAGTGTCCAGTGCTGGGCTACACAACACTACATTTTGGATTAACTACCTCCAGCAAGGGTAAGTACACTACAACTTATTTATTTTTATATTTTATAGTTTGCTGGTTGACTAATTTTGGGGTTGACATAATCCAGTTCCCCCAGCTCGAGTGTAAGTCGAGCTAAGCATTATGATCACATAGGCCCTGAAGTGATTTATGATCAATGTAGGTGGCTACCTAGAGCCTAGATAGTAGGGCCTAGGCCTACTTGAATTTATATCAGTAGCCTATATTTTGTTTATTATTTGGGTTTAAACCATTTCTAGCATAATTATTTTACAAATGAATTGTGGTTCCTTCAAAAGCCACTAGGCCTAGTAATGTATGTAGGCCTATGCTAAAAATTAATTCTAGCCTACCGTTTCACTACAGCTAAAATTATTTGGGCTTAGCCCTGTGCTAGCTATATCTTATGCAATAATGCTGACTACACATTTATGTTCTGTGATCTCCGGATTAGTTGGGTCTAGTCCTAGACTAGGCTTAGACAACTAGTTCCGGATCCACTTAGACCCAATCGGTCTTTGATTTAGGATAATTGATTGGTGATTATTATTGATTGGTTTTCAATTATTGATTTTCAATTATCGATTTCCAATTATCGATTTTCAATTATCGATTTTCAATTATCGATTTCCAATTATTTTTTTTTTCTACATTGTCAGCATTATTGTTAGCTAACTTTACTGTAGGATTCCTCCTCAGAGTACTACAAATATCTACCTCTACCCACAACTATTTGACTGTAGGCTTACCTTAGCCTACCCATGTTTTATAGGCCTAGCCTATTTTATTTTACATATTTTTGCTGTAGATTTTTTTTACTCAATTATTTTTGTTTAGGCTACAATGGCCTGCTTTACATTTTATTTTTATTTTTTTTAAATTTGGGCCACAATATTTTATAGTCAAAAGTTTTACAGCATGGTGTTCAGTTTGCCATTACTTGAACGTTGATTGTGACGAATATTACCTAGACCCTATGGGTGATATTGCTTATGTGTCCCGAACGACTCTTAGGAGTTTTCCTTTGTTTGGAAATTTACATTTAAATTTGAATTCTTTGATTCTAGCCCCTGTGATTTGACAATTTTATAGATTTATTTATCTACCGGTAGTACCGTAGTTGAATTTTAATTTTCAAATTAGGGCCTACCATGTTAATTTTATTTTAGAATAAGCCTGTACGTCAGTTGGGTTCACTATTTCAATTTTCCCACCCCTAGTCTGGTATCTTAATTATGTCATTCTGATGGGTGGTTTTCCTACAGGAAATGCGCTAGTCAACTTAGCCCTGTCGGCTGTAGTCCATGCTGCGTAATAAATTTGTCGCGACCCGTGTGGCCGGCATCGGACAGACTGGCGACATGCCTGTAGCACCTTCCACACGTTCGATCGAGTCCTCGGCCCTGACTTCTGGCCGATGGGATGTGACGTCACCCATTTCGACTGACTCCGGTCGAACGTGGGCCTGCGCTGATCTGCGATTGGACTGCCTCCTCTTCACCGGTATATATCACCCGCCTAGGGTGGAAATGACCAATAATTAGATAGTGACTCCAAATGCAATTGTATGATGAGTTTTTGTGGCAATTCGCATTTGTTTAATGTGGTCAATACGGTTCAGTAGGGCGCTTATTTTTAAACTTCGCTCCCCTGCATTTGTTTGAACTGACTGTTCCAAAACAAAAGTTTTTTAAGTCCTCATGGGCTGTCAATTTTCACTTTTTGATGTGTTCATATTCTGATTCTAATATGACGGGGATATGGGGGGTGAACACAGGTTCAAAAGTTAATGCCACATGGGTTTTTCCATTCTTAAAAGGGAAACAATTTAAAATCATTAGCATAGTAATAGCAATCAGTTGACATTCTCAACACGCCTTTTTTCCAGTGACCATCTGCGTACGTCCTGGGGTACCGGCTGCTGACCGCCGACATCTCTCAACCAGTTTCGTCGGCTGAGAAACACTATAGATCCATGCAGTCTTGTCCGGAGTTCGTACCCATTGGGGTTTGAATCCAAGGGGAGAACTCTTCTGTCGCAAGTCCTCCGTGCCGCTTCCTCTACCCCCAGAAACATAGCTGTCTCACAACTTTCTACACGGTAAGTGTACAGGGCAAGGTCGGCTGGACAGATAACGTGGGCGCTGCTCTGTTGACAGGTTAGGAACTCGGAAAAAGGGGATTAATACATACAGTTGCCGGTCATTCGAGATAGCTAGATTTTCTTTAATGTTTTCAATTGTTCTTCCAAACCTAATTTAGTATCTAAATAAGGCAATGATTTTACTTGATATAACCGAATGACCGGTCTGCCGCTTTGAGAGGCAGAGTTTTATGAATTTTCTAACAACTTTGTCGTTGAATAGCCTTTACCGTGGCAATGTCATAATAAGTATACACCTGCTCGGTAACAACTTATTGAAAGAATTTAGCTCGTACTCGACCCTCCCTCAGTTCAAACGTCTACCCTTGAAGTTCTGTTTTTACCACGCGAGCAAATGCTGCGTTCTCTATGCGCGGGTAATGTTCTTGCTGAGAACCTGGTCGAGTGGCGGCATCGTTTGTTCTGCTTCCACTCTTTCGATGTATTCTTGCGTCCACTGTAGCTTCTTGCTTGTTTTCACTTTAACTACCTACTACGGACAAGTGCAGGCGCTAAGCATTCAGAAGTCTGCTAGTCAGACAGCCTACTTCTGCCGTTGTCCGCGGTCGAGTTATCATTATCTAAAATTTGGTTACCACTTGCTACTTCTTATGCCACATACCATTACCCGTAGTTTAAATTTAGTTGTACCGCCGTAATAATTAAAATTTATTTATGCTGTGACTACAGCCTGCAATTTAATTCATAGTTAAATATTACATTATTGTTTTGCCGTGTTGGTTCCGACACAGGTAACTCGAATACTCAATGCAGCGATACATTGATTTTATTATTACGGGTACTCTCATCAGTTTATGGCTTTTCTAAAGTAAATTTTTCCCTAATATTTGTACATATTAGGTTTAACTTTTTTTTTTCCTCGGCGTAAACCATAGGGTGTTTTTGGTTCTGTTAAACGGGTTTTGGATTAGGCTGTGGCGGTGTGGTAGCCTGTTTCCTGGTTATTATCCTGAACACTTCATCATCCGTTAATAATTCTAAATTGTGCTTCCTCATATTCTGACGCGGAAGTCGCTGAATCACTATTTCGGGGTTGTTGTTCAGGCATAATTTCAACGTCGACGCTCTTTTCCCGGGTTTCCCGGGATTTTCAATCACGACGTTTTCCTCAGCTAGTAGTTCCCCTGAAGTGTTCCCATCAATGAGTTGTTCTTCTTTTAAAGAGGTGTCTCTATTAATTATGGTGTTATCATTGATAATATCCTCTTCGACTGTTCATTTTCAATGTCTTTTTTTTTCAGGTTCCTTGCTGTTTGCCGAGTCATCGTCAAGTTTATTTCCCTTTCATCGCTGGACTGCTCCTCATCGCTCGGCGGGCTTCGTCTTCGACGACTGTTCTTCTTCAATCAAGTCTTCACTTGACCCACTTTCCGAGCCGCTGTGTTAAACTCTTGCTGGAGCTGCTGGTTGAGTTTGCTGCTCGAGTCAGCGGTTGAGCTGTCGTATCGCTTTCACTTGAGCTTGTCGATGGCTCCTGGAGGTCAGTGACTGCAGTTTTTCTGAGCGGCATTGGCATCATTGCCTGACCTCCACCCAGTCCTCCATTCCCCCGCATTCCGGAACAGGGCCTTTTAAATTTTTCCCTGGGCCGTCCACGTGGTCTCTTTACTTTGTTTTCACCACTGACTGGGGGTTTGACGTTCAATTTCCGAGGACGTCCCCTCCCCCTTTTTAGATGCGATGACCTCATCACCCTGACGTATCGGTTCTTCCTCCGGGTTTTTATCCTCGATACGTGGCCTACCTCTCGGTCGTTTTGTGGTTGTAGTATCCGCGGCATCTTGGTTATTTGCCACTTGCGTTCCACGTTCTTTGGCCGTCCTCTGGTTTTGGGAACATTACCTCCCCTTTACAGGGTTTTTTTTTATTCTATTCGCGTGTACAACCATTTCTTTTCCTTTTATTGACTTCAACTTGTAGTTTTCTTGGGCTGATCTTTTCTAAAATCTCATACGGGCCATTCCAACGATAGGACAGTTTCTTACATACTCCAGGCTTGACTGCGGTTTACGCAGATACACGAAGTCCCCTACGCCATACGATTGAGGCTTCGCTTTGCGATCATAATACTTTTTCCGCGTTTCGCGTGCCTTTTTGTTGTTCTGTCTGACCCTTCGTATGCGTCGGTTTAGTCGGTCAGCGAGCGCTTGCTGCTGCGGGGATTCATGTCCTACTAGCTTAGGAGCTATATTATCATTGAAAGGCAATGACATTTCCGCTCCGTGTAGTAGATAGTAAGAAGAGAAACCGGTTACGTCGTTTTTCGAGCTCCTATAGGCCATCATAGCGAGGGTACGAATCTATCCCATGTTTTCTGGTCTTTACAGCGTACTGGGCCCATCATATCTCCTATAGTAGCATGTAATCTCTCTAAACAACCTTTGATTCGGGATGGAAGGCTGTTGTTTGAATGGTCCTAATGCCCAGTAACCAGCAGGTTTCTTTCATTAGGCTGACACCAAACTGTCGGCCCTTGATCGGTTAACAACCGACGGGGTTTTCCCATGCCGTGTAATGATATTCTCCACAAACGCAACCCTGCTATCGTTTTCCGCGTCCCGGTCTTTAATAGGAATACCTCGCAGTATCTTGTGTGATGATCTATGAACGTGAGCATGTACTTATTTCCAAGGTAAGTCTCAGGTAGGGGGTCCGACGATATCAAGGGCCACCATATTTCCCCCGGTCTGCTTGTTTTCCTCGTGCATACCTAGCGGTATAACCTTCCGTTTGCCCGGTTTCCGTCGCGCACATGCATCGCATTCCTGGACATACTTCTCCCACGTCCTTCCTGAGAGTTTTCCAGTAGTATCGTGCTTTTAAATTTATCCGTGGTACGTCGAATACCCTGGTGCATACTGAACACCGTGTCGTGATGGTTAGAGATTATCCTTTGAACGAGGGCTACCGGTACAACAAGTCGCCAGATATCGCCATTGACATTATAGAGTTTGGCCTTCCTGATCGAGTTGGAACTGTTCCTCAAATTCTGGTTCGTTTTAGCTTCTCGACGACATTTTGGCAAAATTCGTCGGTTTGCTGTTTTTTCCAGAATGAGATCCCTACTTATAATTGGCAGATATTCACGCTTGCCTATGGCGCGGACTGCGCTCACCTGGTCGCATAGCTGCTTCGTAGCAATGCTTCCAAATGAGGTCCCTATTGGTGCCTGTAGGATGTCGCGCTTGCGTTTCGTATTTACTGCTTTAACTTTGTCGCGACAGTGCGTCAGCATTTGTGTTACTTTTACCCCGGTTTATATATCACCTCGTATTGAAATTCAGATTTAATCGGACCATCCCAGCGAGTCATTCGGGAGGATTTCGGCTCTTTTTAATTTGAGGCATCCTTTTAATAGAGCGTGATCGGTATAAATGACGAAGGGCCTGCCAAATATATAGCATCGGAAGTATGCACACGACCATACTACCGCGAGTAATTCACGATCGGTCGTACTGTAGTTACGTTCCGCGCTATTAAGCTGGCGTGATCGTACGCGATTGGCCGTTCTCGCCATTAATTTTCTGCGAAAGTACTGCTCCATTTCCACTCCGCTCGCATCGGTTGTCAGCATGAAAGGTTCGGAAAAACACTGGGTATCGCAGAATATTGTTTTCCACACAACTCTCGCTTTAGTGCCTCAAAAGCGCTTTGCTGCCTCGGCCCCCAAACAAATGGCACATCTTGTTTAGTGAGCCAGTCACGGTTGTGCAATGTCCCGCAAAATTCTGGATATAGCGTCTGTAGTACGAAGTTAGGCCAATGTAGGATCGTATCTCCTTGACCGTCTCTGGCCGCTTGTACTCCCTGATGGCTTTGGTCAGCCTGGGATCGGGGGAGGACACCTTCGCTTGGACAATGTTGCCCTAGATAGTTCACTTGGCTTCTGCGCGAATACACATTTGTCTAGCTGGTGTAAAATTAGCTTCTCTGAGCCTCTCTAATACCCTAGCTAGCGCTTCCATTGTGTTCCTCCAGTGTGGCACTGTACAGGATTATATCATCCAAGTACCCATGCACTCAATGCCCTTTAAACCAGCTAACACACAGTCCATCAGACGCTGATATGTCGCAGGGGGCTCCCGACATCCCCATGGCCATTCTGCGGTACTGGAAATGCCCCATTTAATGGTAAGAAATCCGTTTTTTTCCTTATCTTTTTCATCTATCTGGCATTGATAGTAACTAGACCTTAAAACGAGCGTGGTAAAGAATTTAGAGTTTCCCAGACTGTCCGAGTCTCAGTCACATTTGGAAGGGGGTACGCATCACCCTTGGTTACCCTGGTTAATGCCCTGAAGTCCTGTAACTAGTCGGTACTTGGTCTTACCCTCCTCTCCGGCCATTTTCTTTTGGGCACCATTATCGCTGGCGCGTTCCACGGCGAGGTGCTGGGTTCAATGATCCCTTTCCTTAGCAAATCTCTAACATGCTCCTCCGCGACCTCTTAAAGTGCCTGTGGCAATTCTGTAGGGAGGCTTGTGTATCGGTTTCGCACTCCCTGTATCGATTTTATGTTTTACCATGCTCGTACAACCTAACGCATCTTCGGGGTCAATAAAAATTCCGGGGTACTGGCTAGTACACTTCCCATCTTGGCCCTATCATTGGGCCCTAAGTGGGTCAACTTCTCCTCTAGAAGAGCGTTCACTTTTGCTAAAATGCTGCTGTTTATTATTCCCCCATGGCTTTTTCCCTTTTTCCCTCCGGGGATTACAGCACGCACCTGTTTCGGTTGTCGAGCACCGCGGAACTATTTTCCTCCGCGTCACCTAGTAGGATGTTCTTTTGAATCTGAATTGCGTTTGATCCTACCCTTCATGACCTTGAGAGGAACAAGATTGCTGGAGGATTTTGGCAGCAACTCTGGCTACCATTTCACCATGTAGTTGTACCTTCGTAGTTCGACAAAATACTTCGGTAGGCAATTCGTTACCTCTCGGGTTTTAGTCTACCGTAGACTATCACTTCGCTGCGCGGCGGCAGCCAAGTAGACTCTTGCGCATATACTTGCCCCGCTAGTAGGTATCGCGTTTACAGACTGCGCAATGCTATCTTGTCTATGTGCCTGTCCTAAGTGTTCCATAGGTGCCCTCGCACTCTTTCGGGCTTCGGACGAGACCCGGGTGGCCGGGTTTACTACTCCCTTCCCCCCATTAGGCGATTCCTGACAGGCCGGGTTAGTAACTCCCTTCCCATCAGTTACGACTTTTTGTAGAACAAGATGTGCATTTAAAACATTTCTGCGCATCTGCAATTGGGGCTGGTAACGGTATTTGGCGATTACCTATGTGAAGTTGTTGCGCTGCAAAATCGAGTAAAACTTTTTTTCGCGTAAGAAAATCTACTCCGATTATGCCGTCATACGGTAGGTCTAGTTCGGCTACACGAAATTGGGGGGATGTAACTCACACCATGTAGGTTGAACGTAACAGATTGCAGCCCTACTATGTTTAGTTCATTTCCTGTTACGCCCCTAGCCTTTAATCGATTAGTCCGTAGTGTAGCTTTGCTAACTCCTGTTGCAGTAAAGAGATTGTAGCACCTGTGTTCTACTAAAAGCTGTCTTGCCTGTCCCTCTATACTAACCTCTATGAGGACTTTGCTGTCCTCTGTTACGGGGTAGCTACACCTAGGTACGACTAATGATCTAGCTAGTCCTGTTCGACGACGGGGCTTGCGTCGAACTGTTGGCGTTTGGGGAAGGTTTGGTTCCCTGACGCCGCCTTGGGCTTACATTTAGCAGCCAAATGCCCCGATTTCTTACATTTGGTACAGGTCGGGGTTTTTTGTAGGCGTATCGCGAGATTTAGAACTACTCGCGACCTGCTGCCGCGACTTGTATGGCTGCTTCCGCCATATCGACTACAGTTCCGTTTGTAATGCCCGGGTTTGCCCACAACCATAGCAGTGGAATTCCGTAGCATCTACCGCAAACACTGTACCCCCTTGCTTGCTCTGTCGGTCAATCGCGCTGACCGTGACCGCGTGGTTGAGCGCCTCTGCGAACGAGGTGGGCATTCTATACTGAACCTGTACCCCACGTTGCCGTGGAGCCCACTCGTAAAGCAGCGATGACTCCGCTCAGCCTCCTCGTGGATGATCTTTGTGCTGCCGGGTCAGCGACCCTCCTAATTGTTCCTAGGTTAAGCTTTTTGCAGCGATCAGCGAAAGCTTCGACTGATTCGGACCTTCCTTCGCTAGCGGTTTGTAATTGCGCGTAGTAGAACTGATCGGGCTTCCGCGAGCGAAATCGTTCAACAAACCCCCCTTTAAATCAGTATAGGTTATGGACGGTGATCGGAGAGAATCAAATGCTGCTCAGAAAGGCTGCAGCTGCCCCCTCCAATTTCAGACTAATAATTTTTTTTTTTGTCACTAATCCGTCCAACACCCGAGTTCTGCAGCTTGATCAACATGGGTAAAAAAAATTTCCCCAATAGGTATATCTGAGGCTTCCCCCCTCCATGGTTTGATCAAGTTCCCCGGGCTAAGAATCTTTAGGCCTAGGGACTGCCCCTAAGTTTCCCCCATTTGTTGAAACCGCTTTGATAACTTCTTGTTTAATAGTAGCATTCTCTGTTTTAATATTAATTAGTTCAGCTTTAAGAGCATTGAACTGTTGCAACAGGTTATTAAATGCTTCCTGTGTGACTGCCATGTGGTCGGTTAAAGAATGCTATTTTAAAGTCAAAATTACTCAATTTCAACAGGGTAAACTCTAGGTATGGTAAACTCACTGTATTACTACACAATGCAATTTTAATATAATGGTTTGTGACTCACCTATGGTCTTGATGTTATGCACTCGTTTTTTCAATTACCCAATACAAACTATAAGCAATTAGTTTCCGCCCGGGTTCTTTTATTTTTTTCAAATAAAAACTCCCCTATGCTGCCACCAGTTGTTGTGTCGCGAATTCACTTAATTGATTTGTAGATCAATAATCAATCAAATCAACCAATTGATTTCTAACACCTTTTGTGGAAACTTCTTGCCTGACTGTATTGTAGAAGGAGTTGAATGGGAATGCGGGTTACTTTAGAATCATTTAACACTGATTCTCATAAACAGTTTTATTATAAAATAACTAAGTTACTTACAAAACACAAGCCCTAACATTTCCAGCTCCTGCTTATCACCTCTGTACTCGATGGAATTCAGATTAAGAGGGGAGATCAAGATGGTTGACAATGAGGGGAAGTGATCAGGAGTTATTTTCCTCCTCACTTCCATATATGGTCCCTGTCCTTTGCATCAATGGCTGGGATTGGTTATTGGCCATCACTATTGTCTATAGTGGGTGACCTGGACTAGAGGCTATTTCATTAAATTGGCACCTCTAGGGCCCCGTCTGTTTTGTCGTCAGAACTGCTGACTTCGGGCTTCTCAAGATAACAAGCTGTGAGCTTCACTGAGATGCACACTTTAAGACTTTGGTACATTTTACATTAGAAATGCTTTTTGTCCTTGGACAGGTACTAATTTTGTATTTTATAGGCCTTGCCAAAACCAATACATATTGATGCTGAACATATACAGTAAATCCCATAACTGATGAATGATTAGGCCACTGTATTGAGTGCTAATCAAAACGTGTACTATAATCAATCAATCGATTATCGATTGTAATCAATCAAACGATTATCGATTTTTAAACAATCAATCGATTATTGATTATTATTTTATTATTGATGGAAATCAATCAAACGATCATTGATTGATTCCAAACCACAGCACAACATTCTACATCAATCTATCATGTTTTAATGTGGCCGTGCAAGGTGCTTTCTTTTCGATCCTGCAGCCTCTAGCTTATTGGGTTAAATGTTTTCCTCGCGTCTGCTGACGAGAAATGAAACCGTGTGACACATACGTATAAGGCTGGGGTACCCTTTATCATACCTTACAATAATGCAAAAACTTGCAAAAAAAGGGGCCAAGCCGAAAACGAGGAAGATACAAGTGGCTTAACTGCATAAAGTGGTGATCTAGAAGTGTGGCCAAGACCATTATTTTGTTTAAAATAATAAATATATTTATTAATTATATAATAAATTAATAATATACCAATATCCATATTATTATCTATAACTATAAATTTGAAATAAATATATTGCGTTGGTCTTGTGGTTAGCGTATCTGCTTCCAATGCAGAAGGTCCAGGGTTCGATTCCCGCTAAAGTCAGAAGTTTTTTAACTTCTGATTTGGACTTAAGTCCATCAGTTCTTGTCTTAGGAGTTTGTAAACGGTGACTTTGGAGCCGTCCTAGCAACGAAGCACATAATAAATTTCAGAGTTGTTCTGAATCGGCCTTGTTGATTCTGGCGTTGATTCGCGGGTGTTTGCACTGTCCATACCACTGATTGCTATATTTCCTATTAAAAATATCGATCTTTGGTTGGTTATCGCTCACTCGTCGATTGCGTCGGGGCCTGCAGGGTTGGCTTGGTCGCTTTGATTTAAAGTCCCCCACTGAAAATCAGTTATATAACTGAGTGGGTAGACTCTAAATAAAATTTATTTATTTATTTATTTAAATAAATTTATTGAAACATTTACATGTGGAAATATCAAAATTAACAGACGCCATTCAAAATGAAAAGCTAAGTCGATGGATTTGGATTGGTTATGTTTTGGTAGGTCAGTAACGACAACCAAGCTGTTTTTCTTCTTCCTCCATTTTGCTTCAACACAACAAATAAGTAAAACACATCAAATTCTTGTTTCAGACTCTCCACAGCTCTGGCATCCTGATCAGCAGTGAATGAAAAAGGATACGAGGATTATAACAAGAACATAATATAGCTGGTGGTCAGGGTGAAGTGGAACATAAAGAAAATGGAAGCGTAAATGATCTATTCTAGGCTATGCAGTCCAAAATGCAGTAAAGTTTTGAAATGCTTTAAAAAATTTAAAATAAATTATAAAAACACGATTGATGTAAATACTATACTTGTTCCAAATGCACCAAGAAATTTGGTTTTGAGTGGAAAAAAAAAGAAATGAGTCTTGTAAAAATTTTTAGTGTCCAGATTCTTAAGTTTTAGCGAAGAAAATACATAACTATTCACAATAAGTTTAAGGATGGTAAATTTATTTGTTTGCCTTGATTGTGGCAAGGTCCTAAATCAGAAATGCTAATTCACCACTTACATAATTTTTATTTTTTTTTATTGGACAATTCAGATTCACAACCACATTGAAAGTTAGAAAAGAGTCATTAACAGGCACAAAGCGTCTAACTTACTATGCCGAAGTTATACATTTTTTAATGGTTTAAACGTTGATGGGACCATGTGTAGAATTTGTGAATTTATGTTTTTATATCTCGGCCTTAAATGTGTACATTGTTGGCAAGTCATATTAACAATGAAACTCCTGTTTAACATAAGTGTAATTTCGATCGTGTATTGTATGGTAGGATCTGCGTTGTGAATGTTCTTAGCCTGTATATTACCTGTGTTTCGTAACTTTATGACTTTTTTGTTAGTTTATTAACTTCTCAGTAAGTTTATTGTTTGTTACGCAGACTTGTTTTTGGATGAGCGAAGCGAAGACTTCAATTTCACTGACCCCCAAAAAAATTTAGCTCGGTTGTTTTTTTTTTGTTTTTTTTTGTTTTTTTTGTTTTTTTGTCTGTTTGTTTGCACGATTCCGGGCAAACGGCATATGCGATCTTGATGAAAATTGAAGGGGACCTTCGAAATCTCTGAACTTAGACGTGCCACGTTTTTGGGTACAATCGAAGAAATATTTCTCATGAATATCGCACTTTTACGATTTTTTTCGATTTTTAGTGCGATATTTTCGAGACATTTGGGCCGATTCTGACCAAACGGGTAGGGCTACAACGTTCATATTTCACATGGACATTAAAGTAATGTTTATGTATTACTTTCTGAAAGAAAAAGTTGAAAAAGTTAGCCAGAATCTATAGAAATAAAGCTTTTAATATAAATTTTTGACTTTTAGTGCGATATTTTCGTGCTATTTGGGTCAATTCTGACCAAACGGGTGAGGCTACAACGTTCATATTTCACATGGACATTAAGTTAATGGTGATGTATTGCTTTCTGAAGGAAAAAATTGGAAAAGTTAGTCAGAATCTATAGAAATAAAGCTTTTAATATAAGTTTTTTGACTTTTAGTGCGATATTTTCGTGCCATTTGGGCCAATTCTGACCAAACGGGTGAGTCTTCAACGTTCATATTACACATGGACATTAAGGTTATGGTGATGTAGTACCTTTTAAAAGAAAAAGTTGAAAAAGATAGCCAGAATCCAGAGAAATAAAGCTTTGAATATAAGTTTTTACGGTAAATAATACCAATGGACAGGTAACAAAAGAAAGTTGACAACAATCACTGACAATGCGTAGGTAGCAAAACAAAGCGCGTGCAAAAGTTAAGATATCCCACGCAAACTAAAAACTTTAAAAAGCTCATCCATCAACGCGGCGGGACTTTAGCGTTTTCCTAGTTTTATTTCAAACATTGTGCATTGGTTCAGGTGGTACTGTGTAAAATAACCAACCAGTATCTGGTCTTGTGTCACTGATTAAA
Source organism: Sweltsa coloradensis (assembly GCA_024449915.1). NCBI lineage: Eukaryota > Metazoa > Arthropoda > Insecta > Plecoptera > Chloroperlidae > Sweltsa > Sweltsa coloradensis. The sequence goes on from JAMZAV010002732.1 coordinate 28,546, forward strand.
CATTAAAACAATAATTTAAATTAAATGTCTACTCTAATTATTTGAATAAATTCAATATTTCGTATTACCTTTAAAGTTAAAAGGATCAATCATGGTATAAAGGTTGATAACCATTTTAAAATTTTGAAATGATAAAAAATAAAAATTAATGTCTTATACCTAATTAGCCCTCGATATTTCTTATCTCCTCTGACCTTCTTTAACAATTAATAAATGTGAACTGTGGCGGTGTGGAGCGGCGATGCCATTTCTATAACTCAGCCATAAGCTTATTAGTGAAATGTGATCCTCACGTCTGTCGACGAGAACTCAGCCGTATCCACGGAAGATACCTACAGGCTACAGCAGGGTTAACTCGGCAAGTAGACGTGAGATATACACTACATGTTGCCAGTTTTGAAGTTTGCGGAGTGACAAAAGTACGAGTTTCCTTCATTGCATTCTCAGACAAGAGTTGGTTCATTTAACATACACTATAAATTATAATAGTTCTGAACTTAGCAGGGTTTTGATCGAAACGTATTTCTTTGTCTTCGTCCATTCTTCTTTCACTAACAACACATCATTACTCTTGTTTCAGGCGTCCTTGTGTTTTGTCTTCTTGTCATTACAGCGGTTGAGGGGAGATACGAGACACTAAAAAGGCACAATAACCCCCCATTTTTTTTGCCACAATAGCATAATACACTCAAATAACCATTTGAAAATATCTTGTAAAACTGTGGTTTTACACGTATTTTTCAAATTTTTTGATCCTGCACAGTCGAAAATGGGCGTTTTAGGGTATTTCTTAAATCGGTTTAAACCTGCTAATTTTTTGTTCCACCTGGATCCTAGAGAATCATATCTATCTGAAATGGTCCTTTATAACATCATGTCGTAAACTTTAATTAAAAAATAACACCCTTTGTTAGTAATCAGCATATTTTGACCAAACAACTTGCCCAAAATTGTAAACAAAATATAGCTGATTTACAGAAAAGGCTACTGTTTTGGAATATTGTGCTACAAGTACCAAATCATTTCATTATTTTCATTTCATTATTGGTACCTAAGCTCACGTATGACTTTGCAATCTACTTTTATGCATTGTAGGTATACTGTTGGGGGGAGAATTGTGGTGTATTCAAAGTTAAAACTCCCGCTTACTTGCCTCGCCACATTTACAAGGCGGTGTTAAAAAACAGCATGGCGTCGCTTCCTTCTGACAATCTCATGCACAACATCATGTAGTAGATTTAGTACAACGTTATATAATAAATGATGCTTTAAAGCTTACCAGATAATCATGGCTATGCATTATTACGAGCCTTACCTACACCCACATACATACATAACAATGTATTCTTCAGATGCTTCTTTTCTTTTATAGTTGGAGGAACATCCCGGCACACTACATTTGGAAGGCATCTAAAAGAGTAAATTTCAACATTGACGCCTGAAAGATTACGTTATATCTTAAGGCTATTGTACCACATCTGGCCGATAATTTGAAAGTAGAAGAAACATGTCTGAAAAGTTTGCTGAATGAAAAAAGCCTTTAAAATAACAGGGGAAAAAATGTGAATTTTTTTGCGCGGGACATAACCTCACTTTTGGAAATTATATTTAGATTTTTGGACAAAAGTGTAATATACAAGATCAGTTCAAAAATAAATTTTGTGAATCGGTTTTCTGGACATAGTTTCTAAACGCCTTTAGCTATATCTTGATTAAAGCTAAACTAGTTTTCTGAAAATAACAGTTTGTGTACGAATTTTTTTGTCAAACGGTACTAAACTCGTATTTGCCAAAATGCATTGTTGCTAAAATATATATTATTCGTATACCCACTCTTATTTACAGGTTTTATAAGTACTCGCAACAAAGTAAATCTGAAGGCGTGTGACTTCTCAAAATCAACAAGTAGGCCCAACAATATTTATGTTTAAATGAAGGGCCTAGAGTTTGATTCTACTTTCCACACAAACAATGTTCTACACATCAGAAAGAGCGAGTCCCAGAAGTCATGTTTATCGAATGCCGTGTAGATTGTTGTGTAAACACTAAACATGCATAGGCATACATGATCGTAAAGGTGGAAATCTTTTTCGTAATAGTATTCCTCTTGTGTCTTGTGTTGTTTCTTTAAAAAAAATCTGAAAAGTATTATATTGCTAATATTTCAGGTTATTTTCAGAGATCAACACAACACACTTAGGCCTAGTCACTAATACATTGTGCTGAACAGTGGACGTATACCGATATATGTCAATATGTGCCCGGTAAAAAATAATAGTATTCTTTGTTATAACCAATACATTTATTAATCTATTAATCTAGGTGCCCGTTAGGACGCCGCAGCCAAGCCGCGGTGCGCTACACACTCAAGCACCTTATACACCAAGCAGAGTTGGGGTGATTTCGAGGTGTTACCCAGCCGTCATGTAACGTGATGTGAACTTGAAAACTATCACAATCGAGGGGATTTAGGTACCTGACAACACATGCCAAATTTTATTGGGGTACGACCATTCCTTCTTGGTGAAAAAATGGCTTGAAACATGCTCAAAATCACTTTAAGGATGTTAGCTACTCCTACTACTGCTACTACTGCTACTTACATCTAATACGTCGGCCCGCGATTCTGACCAGACGGGTGGGACTACAATGTTCATATTTTACATGGACATTAAGGTTATAGTATTATAGTCTCTTTTGAAAAAAAAAGTTGAAAAAGTTTGTTGGAAGGCTTCCAAATAAAGGTTTTAAAATAAGCCTTATACAATCAACAAGTAACCATAGTTACTTGACACTTGTTGACGGTATAAGCAGAGTACGGCGGGAAAGTGCGATACGTAAACAAATGGCGGACATTTTAAATTTTGCTTCTATGTGTGAAATGAGAAAAGTTGTCATTATACTCTCATAAAACAAATCAGAAACCGTCCCTGACCTAGGCCCAGATGTAGAAAATTATTTATAATACAACAGTGTAGGTCTAAAGTTCCATTAGGCTATAGGACTAGATAAAATTATTACTTACATTACATGTTTGGCAAGCCTAGCCAACCCTAGGCCAGCACAACATAGTTCTGTCACACAATACACACAAACACAATGTCGAAGCAAGGTGTCAAAATAATATGCGCTTGCTCATCTGTTTGTTTACATAATTGCAACAATCAAATCATTTCACGCAACTCGTCTTTCGATTGGCCCGGGTTTATGAAGGCACTGCCATCTAGAATAAATATAGAACTTTTTCGAGCTCTTTGCTATACGCATATCTTTTTAAAGTGTCAAACGAAAACGACTTCGTTTTCAAATTGCGTTTTCAACAGTCATCTCCCACGAACTCAAGAATTGGGGTCCAGTCCTTATACCGTCGTTATACCATGGTTATACCACCTATACCCAGGATGTACATGAATCCGGGTCTAGATATTTTACATCCTATATTGTTATTGCTAATACCATAGAAATTAAATCAACTTTGATAAAATTATTATATTTTAACATATAATTTTGCAATGGAACTTGAAAAAGTAATGAGATCACACACATAACAAAAACTTGTAGAAATACAGCCAAACCTTACACACTCAAAAGAAATGAGATCTAAAAAAAGGGCCAAGCTCATCTACCCTTCCACATTTGCGCATTCTTAATTCATAAACGTACAGTGTCCCATAACAGCATCCTCGAAAAGCTTGGCAAAATAAAATTTGCATGTTATTACGTTTTAATTAATTAGAAAAAAGAACTTGGATGAACTATTTCGTTTAAATTAATAATCGCAAATTCTATTTTGCCAAGCTTTTCGAGGATGCTGTTATGGGACACTGTACGTTTATGAATTAAGAATGCGCAAATGTGGAAGGGTAGATGAGCTTGGCCCTTTTTTAGATCTCATTTCTTTTGAGTGTGTAAGGTTTGGCTGTATTTCTACAAGTTTTTGTTATGTGTGTGATTGGGCCTACCACAGGGCCAATGAGCCTCATACATAATAACTTGTGAAAATGGACGTAATTTCACAAGTTAAGACACATACAAGTATCAAAGAACAAAATCGATGTAAATAAAGTATGTCGTGTGAACACAAAGAATAACTGTATTATCAATTAATATCTCCATACAGTTATGAAAAGAGGCTCACCTTTCTAATGAATGATGGATGCATCGAGCACGTCTTCAGGTCTACATTTAGAACGCACAAGTAAAATAAGCAATGAATCAGCACGATTTGTACCTGCTCGCCGGTGCAGCGTGGCAGATTTGTCATTGCTACTGAGCCACGCATCGGCCCACTGGCGTGACGTCACACCAAAACTCGCAGCGCAGTCTTTGTTACGTAGGTTAGCGACGGCCTCGTTTGTAGCTCAATGTCAACATGTTGACCAAAGACGATCAACTCTTCAAGGTCACATTTCTCTCCACTTCTCTCTTGTCTAGCATTGTCCAGACAAGTTGGGAGACATATCATGTTTTACTCTTTTACTCCGCAGTGTGAAGACAACGTTAAAAGTCCCATTCTACACATGCTATCTCTTCAGAAAACTTACTCTTTCTCTTCTTTTTCTTTTACATTTTAAACTCTCCAGTGTAAAACCCGATTTAGTTATATACAAAAAAAATAGCTCATACTAGATCTATTTTATCAAATTGATTAACAATAATATTGATGAATATAAGGTTTTTAAGCATAAGCACGCTTTAAGGACATTGATTCAATAGCAGTTGTCCAAACTGAAACCTCAGTCGGGACAAACTTTTATGACAACTGCTATGAATCAATAATAATATTGATGTTAAATTGGCGTTATATTGTTATATTACACAATGAACTGATGATGGATGCACGCTTAAGGTACGCAGCAGTTATGCTTAATGTGATTCTCTTAAGGTGCCTAACCTGCACACGATCCAACCAAATACAAAAATTTGTAAAAAAAAAAAAACGGCAGCCAAGCTCTCCTTCAAAAGTATTCGGCTGTGAATGCTGTGAGATATAAAAGTTGAGCCAAGCTTTTTATTCTTTCTCCCTAGTTTCGCTTTGAAAATAAGTAAGATCATTTCGCCTGTTGACGAGCGCCAAGCCAACGATTTTTGTGGTAAAAAAGTAAAATTTTTAAACTCGAAATCATAAAAAAAATTCTTGGCCATGAACCAAATTCAATGGCCAAGGCAATTTTTTTTATGATTTCGAGTTTAAAAATTTTACTTTTTTACCACAAAAATCGTTGGCTTGGCGCTCGTCAACAGGCGAAATGATCTTACTTATTTTCAAAGCGAAACTAGGAAGAAAGAATAAAAAGCTTGGCTCAACTTTTATATCTCACAGCATTCACAGCCGAATACTTTTGAAGGAGAGCTTGGCTGCCGTTTTTTTTTTACAAATTTTTGTATTTGGTTGGATATTACATCTTTTTGTTGTTCGTTTGCTATCAAGGTGTGAATGATTAAATTTGTTAAGTTCAAAGTTGTTTTTTTACATTTTTGGGCCCACGGTCCCCCCAAAGATACCCCTTAAATAAATAAATAAATAAATAAATAAATAAATAAATAAATAAATAAATAAATAAATAAATAAATAAATAAATAAATAAATTTTTATTTAGAGTCTACCCACTCAGTTATATAACTGATTTTCAGTGGGGGACTTTAAATCAAAGCGACCAAGCCAACCCTGCAGGCCCCGACGCAATCGACGAGTGAGCGATAACCAACCAAAGATCGATATTTTTAATAGGAAATATATCAATCTGTGGTATGGACAGTGCGAACACCCGCGGATCAACGCCAGAATCAACAAGGCCGATTCAGAACAACTCTGAAATTTATTATGTGCTTCGTTGCTAGGACGGCTCCAAAGTCACCGTTTACAAACTCCTAAGACAAGAACTGATAGACTTCAGTCCAAATCAGAAGTTAAAAAACTTCTGGCTTTAGCGGGAATCGAACCCTGGCCCTTCTGCATTGGAAGCAGATACGCTAACAACAAGACCAACGCACTAGCATAAGCACTAGATATTTATAATGGTTAAGAGCATGTTTAATTTCAAGCTTGTACAAATTACTACGTCTGAGTAATTACGCGTTTTAATTTTGCTAGGACGGCTCCAAAGTCACCGTTTACAAACTCCTAAGACAAAAACTGATAGACTTAAGTCCAAATCAGAAGTTAAAAAACTTCTGACTTTAGCGGGAATCGAACCCTGGCCCTTCTGCATTGGAAGCAGATACGCTAACAACAAGACCAACGCACTAGCATAAGCACTAGATATTTATAATGGTTAAGAGCGTGTCTAATTTCAAGCTTGTATACAAATTACTACGCCTGAGTAATTACGCGTTTTGATTTTGCTAGGACGGCTCCAAAGTCACCGTTTACAAACTCCTAAGACAAGAACTGATAGACTTAAGTTCAAATCAGAAGTTAAAAAACTTCTGACTTTAGCAGGAATCGAACCCTGGCCCTTCTGCATTGGAAGCAGATACGCTAACAACAAGACCAACGCACTAGCATAAGCATTTTATATTTATAATGGTTAAGAGCATGTTTAATTTCAAGCTTGTACAAATTACTACGCCTGAGTAATTACGCGTTTTGATTTTGATTTTGATTTTGATTTTCCCCGGTCCCAATTGCCCGTTTTTTTTTATATGAGGTACATCTGAGTGTGGCCCAAGTTTCAAAGTTCTAAGATGAACCGTTTTCTCGGTATAGCGTATTATTCATAAGAGTACGGAATTACCTACTTTTGATAATTTTGGTTTTTTTCCGGTACCCGTTACCCAATTTTGCTTTCCATATTCAAAAGTGATAAAGAATGAGAGATATCAAAATGTATTCCACGTTTGAAACATCTCAGTTGTAGCGTTTTCTTTGAATGATTCATTTCTTAAAGTTCAGATATGTTTTTTTGTCATTTTTGGGCCCATGGTCATCCCAAATTTAGCCTCTTGTGTTTTGGACGCAAGATATTTATAATGGTTAATAGCATGTTAAATTTCAAGTTTGTACAAATTACCACGCCTTGGTAATTACGCGTTTTGATTATCATCCAAATTTTGATTTTCTCCGGTCCCTGTTACCCGATTTTGGTTTTGAAAGCAAAAGGCACTGCGTCTGAAATACACCTAAGTGTGGTCCAAGTTTCATAGTTCTAAGATTTACCGTTTTCTCTGTAGGCTAAAGAACTCTCCGCGGAGAACTGCCACCCACCCACCCACCCACCCACCCAACCACCAGCCACCAGCCACCAGCCAGCCTTAAGGAATTTGACGATGTTGAGAGCCTTTTTTAACACAGAACGAGTTGTCGGATCGGTTTGATTTTTTTTTTTGGTAAGTCATGGACCACATACCAGGTCATATACCGAGTTTCAAGATTGTAACTCTTTCGGGGCGGCGTGTGCAGATAGCTGAAAACCCCCCAACTCTTGTAGGTGTATATAGGGCCGGAGTTCGGTGTCGCCTAAGCATCGCATCGCTTGTCTGCCGGGCGACGACCGTCGCCCTAGATACTGGCCCAAATGTTATTTACATCTAGCACGTGGGCATAATATACTGGCATACGTCTAGCATATACTTTGTGTGACATATTTCTCTAAACTGTCAGGTTTTAAATTAAGGTCCTTTTATTGAAATAATTAGTTATTAGTAGTAATCACCCTAGACTCCAGGGAGCCCAGAGCATGTTCATCTATTTAATGGGCAAGTACCTTGAGGCTTGAGAGTTTTTCTATCAGAATGTATAGTGATATGTACCAAAAAGCATTGAACACTCAGTGTGGTTGTTTCATAATAGAATCAATGAGGGGTAAAATGTTACCATGCATGTTGGTAAAGGGAGAAACTTCTTCTTTAAAGAAATTGATGTTACTTGCATGATTTTGCCAATAAATTAAATGTGTGTTTTGAACATTGTTTTTTAAAACAACTTTATTAACCATATTTTGGAGTCGATGATTTTTTATTCTTTGTTTGTTTAGATGTTTCTTTGTGATTTTGTTTGTTGTTTGTTTTCAACAGTCCGTTTATTTTCAGTCATTTTTCAACCATTGCAGTATTATTAACATAATGATCTTGGTTTCAGTTCCAGCTCGATGTTTGTCAGTATCAGATGCCGACCAAGCCTGGCGTCCAGTTCCTGATGACGGGCTGCAAGATGGAAGATATCACTGTACAAGATGTCCCTCTAGCTATAAGAATAAGCGCCATTTATCAAGACACGTGAAAGATGACTGTGGACGACAAGAACCACACAAGTGTCTAGTTTGTAACATGAAGTTTCGTCAAAAAAGTAATCTCACGACACACATGAAGCACGAGTGTGGAGACGAACCACGACTTGTTTGTAACAAATGTGGAAAGAAATATAAAACGATGAATAACTTAAGTCGACATGTGAATCACGTGTGCGGCAAAGCGCCCCAGTTTAAGTGTCCTCAATGTGCTTATTGTGCACATCTTAAAAAACATTTAAAGCAACATATAAAAAATATGCATTCATAATGGCTTCGTTTCTTGCAGATCACTTTGGTGTATAACTATTTTCCAGTGAATACGAAGAGTGAACTTTATGGAGTTAAATGTTTTTTCAGCTACAATAATAATAATTTGTGATTCTTGGCTAGCTTTTATTGATCTCTCATTCCGTGATGAGTACGCATAGTTTGTGTCTAGAGGCTCCATAGGTTCACAATCTGTACTAAGAGTGTTGGGGGCAGGAGGAGAGAGATTAACAATCATGCAGCACTAAGGAGAGCTTCTGTGTTTATATAAGTATTCTGAGCGTAGCGATCGAAGCGAATAAATTATATGTTTTGTCTGAATATTCTCAACAGACTTATTGCATCTCCAGGAAATGAGAAACTATCAGTAATAATATCTCTAAACTTTGACCTCCTACATGATTGTGTGTATACAATTATACAAAAAATTATTGAAAAAAGCTGTGTTTATTTTTTTCTGTTGCCTGTTTGTTCCTGATAGTTCAAAACTGATTCGAACTAAATCGCTTTTTTAAATTTGTGTTCGCCGAACCAAAATCATGATCTAGAACAGAGATAGAAAACAAATAAAATTATTATCGATTGATAACTCTGTCAGAATGTTGTGTATGCTATTTCTTGTCTATGTTACATAACTTTCAAAAATGTGTTATTGTCTTATTTCGCTACACTAAAGTTTCGTTCTACCGTTTCGGCGTATCGACGAACCTACAAGTTTTGCTTGATTCTCCTAGCGGAGAGTCGGCGTACTGACGAACCTACAAGGTTAGTCATCGCAGTCCGTTCCAATCACGATTTTAATGGTTCGGCCATGTTGTCTCCCAGCTAGATCAATTTAGGCGATTTTGGAAATCTAAATATTCTAGTGCCATTTCTAGAATGTCTAGAACAATAACAGCCGCACACCCCGTCATGGTTTATTAGTAAACACTAATAACGTAGTTTGAAGTAGGCCATGTTTAACATTGTTACCTCTCAAAACCCTGCTTGTTGGGCTCCAGAATGGCTTCTTTGCGATGACCTACCTTGTGAGTTAGACGAACCTCCGCTAGAGCGGAGATCGACTCGTTGGTCTTGTGGTTAGCGTATCTGCTTCCAATTTTGAAGGTCCAGGGTTCGATTCCCGTCGAAGCGAGAAGTCTTTTAACTTCTGTTAAGTCCATCAGTTCTTTTCTTCGGAGTTTGTAAACGGTGACTTTGGAGCCGTCCTATCAACGAGGCACATAACAAATTCAAATTTGTTTTGGATTGGCCTTGTTGATTCTGGCGTTGATTCGTGGGTGTTCACATTGTCCATACCACTGATTTCTTTATTTCCTATTAAAAATATCGATCTTTGGTTGGTTATCGCTCACTCGCGATTGCGTCGGGGCCTTCAGGGTTGGCTTGGTCGCTTTGATTAACTGTCCCCCACTGAAAATCACTGTTATATCACTGAGTGAGAAGACAATACAATTTTTTTATTTTATTTTTATAAGTTAACCTTAGGGTGGACAGGACATATTAATTTAATAGCTGTGACTACCTATCAATACATTGAACCGTGTATATAGCTGTTCAATGTTTCCTTCAATGGGTCTTGAATCAATCATTCGTAATCAATGGCTTGAACGCATTTTACTCGCCTTCAAATTTCCCATACAATTTTAGGCGCATCTTTTTGTGATTTTTTATAATTGTTTAAAAATGAATTATGAAGGCATTTACCAAAGCACTTTTCCATTAATTGATTATAGAAGCAAATAGAAAAAATGCTAGGATTTTGAATTTGTCAAATGGCCAATACCCAAATCGCTACGCATTTTCTGATTGATCAATGATAAATATTGACCATCTGATATGATATGGGCTTATGTCTTTCATTATCAATATGCCAAGTTGTATAAAGATGTAATGATAAATTGATGCAGGACAAGGAGCTCGCTGAACATCAAATCATGCCGGCTTCCTTTTAACGCCAATGTTTAAACATATTGTTTGAACTGGGTAATGTGATGGATAAAACACAGACTCGATCTATAAATCTCAAAAGTTGTGGTAAAAGCTGTTGTTTACATTTAATTGGATGAGCGAAGCGAAGACTTCAATTTCACTGACCCCCAAAAATTTGATCGGGTGTTTTTTTTTATTTTTTTTTTTTGGTTTTTTGTTTGTTTTTCTGTCTGTTTGTTAACTCTCTACCAGGAAAACGGCATATCCGATCTTGATGAAAATTGGAGGGGACCTTCGAAATCTCTGAACTTAGAGGTGTATTGTTTTTGGGTACAATCGAAGAAATATTTCTCATGAATATCGTACTTTTACGATTTTTTTCGATTTTTAGTGCGATATTTTCGTGACATTTGGACCAATTCTGACCAAACGGGTGGGGCTACAACGTTCATATTATACATGGACATTAAGGTTATGGTGATGTATAGTACCTTTTGAAAAACGAGGTTGAAAAAGTTAGTCACAATACATAGAAATAAAGCTTTTAATATAATTTTTTTGATTTTTTGTGCGATATTTTCGTGCCATTTGGGCCAATTCTGACCAAACGGGTGGGGCTACAACGTTCATATTATACATGGACATTAAGGTTATGGTGATGTAGTACCTTTTGAAAGAAAAAGTTAAAAAGTTTGCCAGAATCCATAGAAATAAAGCTTTTAATATAAGTTTTTACGGTAAATTTAACCAATTGACAGGTAACAAAAGAAACTTGACAACAATCACCTTCAATGCGTAGGCAGAAAAACAAAGCACTTGAAAAAATAAAGATATCCCACGCAAACTAAAAATTTTAAAAAGCTCATCCATCAACGCGGCGGGACTTTAGCGTTTTCCTAGTTAATTGCTTATGAGATTGATAACTAATTAATAAAAGTATCTGCTCGTACTATTTTGTAACTGTTTATTGCAGACTCCGGAAGGAAATAAAACGTACGTTAAGTGCTCATAGCATTTACAGGTGAGAAAAAAAAAAACTTGTGTCATGAATGTACATTATACAATAACTAGGAAAACGCTCAGTTGGACCCGTTGTTGAGCGAGCACCGGTACAGCAACACGACCCGAGTACGACATTTCCATAAGGCCCACCACACAGTGTAGGCCATACTGGATATTGACATTGTACACTATACTATTCCAACATCTTTGCAATGTACTAATTGACGTCATGCCTTCTAAAGTGTATCTTTGTATCTTCACTGCCTCCTTCATTTTTTAACATCATTTTTCGAATTATGATTACCAATAAGTCTTTAAGGTCTTGACCGATTTAGCTGAAAATTTGGAAAATAGGAGAGAATGTTGTACTTATTGACCCTGCAAAATTTCATAACGATCGGTACATTTTTTATTTTATTTTTATTTTTTTTTATTTTTTATTTTTTATAACCAATGATCGGATTTTGTTCAAAAACTATACAGCAACCCGCCTAGGTGGTATGTACATGTGTGCAAAATTTCAGGTCAATCAGAGAAACGGTGCGACCTGTATCGAAGCAGTAACAGAAAAAAAAAACAGACATTCGAGCCATAAGAGTCAAGTGGAGACGCTCGCTACGCTCGCTCAATAAATATTAGTTAATTCACTATATTGATGCGAATTTGGATCAGTTATGACGTTTAGTATGAAAACCATATTTTTTTATTCGGTGAAATAAAAAAGTCATTCCATGAACCCAATAAAATAAATGTTCTCGATATTTCTCAACTCCCGTGATATTCTACACTCTACAGCAATTAATCGTTTGTTTGTGGCCGTGCGGCGCGGCGCTGTTATTTCGATCCTGCAGCCTTCAGCCTTTGCTTCTTGTTACAATGTGTTCCTCGCGCGCACCAGAACGACTCGGCTCGGTTTCGTCGACAGAGTGGTGTGAGTAATCGCTTCGGTATCGTCCAAAGTGCCGCGCACCATACGCTCGACTCGGCACCGCACGACCAGGTGCTACACTCGGTTCACCAGTTCCATTATGTTTCTCGACCTCATAGTAGGACAATTCTTATAAGCGGTGCTCTCTTTAATTGGAACTGTCTTCTACCCCGTCCGGCTGTTCGGCCAAGTTGCTTGCTCGAGCAATCGAGGATGAACGAAACCGAGCGAAAGAGGGGAAAATACACATGTACCGGCCGGAGCCGATCAAGTGCGCGGTGTCTCATATGATTTAGTGCATTTCAATTCGACGCAGAATGCCGTTCTGGCAGGAGCCGAGCCGAGTCGTTCTGGTGCGCGCCGTGCTTCCACAGAACACACATACAACAGAGAGTAAACTCGGCCAGGAGACGCGCGCATGTAATGGCACGGGCCACAGTGGTGTTTGTACAACTATAGCGCACGTGGATGTGCGACATCAAATAGATTGTAGAAAAATGATCTGCTTGTGGTATTACAAATAAACCAAGGGAGTTTACGGAAACAAATTTTAGTTTTTCACATTTAACCATAGACATGCCTACTCTAGGTGTTAAGATATCTATGCATTTAACTTAAATGGAGTCTGGGACAAAGAAAATCTGGATTTTCATCGAAATTTCAAATGTCAAGTTTCGAACATGGTCGTTTTATGACAATGCGTATGAGGCTGGTGTTCTTTATCATACACTATATAAGAAAACGCCAAAGTCGTTATTAGACTATTGAGCGAGCATTGTGTTTAGTATCCGGTAACATTACCTTTCCTTCCCTATTTATGGCTGGATCTAGCATGGGTCTTACCGCCCTAGCCCATCATAGAATAGAGTGGCACATTACGGCCTTGCAGTTAACGCGCCCAAAAACCAACTTAACTTCAAACACTTTTTTATACCTAATATATCAATCAACTTCAATGCAAATGTTCCCGGTTCCTCAACACAAGACTCGCTTACTTGTTAACAACGGCTTTTGAGTTGTTCTAGTCTAGTTGGCTTAGGTACTTTTATACCCAGAATGTGGGAGACCCGGGTTCAAATCATAGTCGGGATAGATTTTGTAAATTCTGTAGTTGTAATTTTGTAATCATTAAAGAGGAACATTTCTGTTTTTCCTAATAATATGGTTATACATAGATAGTATATAGCTAAAATGAGTTATATTTTATTTTGTTTATCTTTGTTTTAAATCCTCATTTCGTATTAGACATATTTTGTTCTTAAGTAATATGTTCTCACATCTCCAACTCTTAAAATTACCCAGAATACGATGTATTGATTAATGTATTCAATGTATTGAAGTGATGTATAGAATCATATTATATAAATGTGTTAAACTTGGCCGAGGTATAGGTACTGACATCAATGAGGCTGGAAGATTTTAATTCCGGTTGTCGGAGTAAATAATATTTAATTATCCAGGAATAAAAACATCTGACCGAAGGGAATTGAATCTTAGTCTGCTATCTTTTCGGGCTTAACACTTGACCATAACATTGAGATCTATATTGCACCACCATACAAACGTGAACAAAAATACATGTTTAATATCTCGATTCTCTAAGACGGGAACAAGAATGACAATTTGCTACAAAAAGCTCATTTTGGGATTTCAAAAGTTCGAAAGTAATGATTATTGAACCATGAAAATAGTTGTAACTGCTTCTTTGAAACTTATCTCTTCTATTTTTATAGTGAATGCAATTTGCTTCAAGCTTCTTTAATAATTTTAGATTTTTTATATATATATTTTTTTTAGATATTATGAAATGACTTTAATGTGTTCATCATACAATTTGTTTGGTAGTGACAGAACAGCTTCAGTTTGAGGAATAATCATTTGACACCTTGAGATTTTTCTCTTGTTAGTCATCTTTTGTATCCGTGGGATATATATATATATATATTTTAATTTTATGAAATTGTAAAACGGCAGGGATGCAAAAGTGAACGAAAGTTTGTGAAAAATTGTGTTGATAAATGAATGTGATATTTTACAACAACAACCGAACCCGTCAGAGCAGCAGGTCACAATAAGAAACCATTTACTGGATCTGAAACTCCCTACATGTTTGTTATGCTGTTAATATTAATACTGCACGAGCGTTATTAACATTGAATTTGCTATATATTGAATTTAATGGTCTTGTGTATTTTGTTTCACTTTTGATTAGTTAGTTTGAAAATAGATTTATATTTTTAAAATGGATATTATATATTATATGGTTTTGGTGTGTGGTTTATGCATGCTTGATGCTGGTTATTTTGTGATTTTATATATTGGGTAAAGTATTCACTTTGATTATTCTCATATTGCTGCAAAATTTGTAGCTCAGAGTTGCTTTTATCAATATTAATTCTCAATTCTAATTCTCATATTACAGAAGCCGAGCAGGAATGGCACCCTGTTCAAACCAGGCTCTAAAAAGACATCAGTGTCAGGACTGTCCTCGTTCATTGAAGAGAAAAAGGAATCTCACGTACCACAAGAAGCACGACTGTGGGCGCAAGGAGCCGCATAAGTGTCCGAAGTCTTAGACATTCTCGATGAAACATGATCTTAACCGTCATGCTAAATACGAATGCGTTGACAAACAACAACCTAAAGCTTGTAAAGCTTGTGGCAAAACGTTTGGAATTATGTCATCCTTGTATCACCACACCAAGCACGAGTGCGGGAAGGAGCCGCAGTTCCCGTGCACAAAGTGTTCTTATCGTGCCACACAAAAAGCTAATTTACGGTGCCATTATGAACGCAAGCACAAACACGGAGAATTGTCATTATAATTATTTCAATTTGATTAATACTTTTAGACCGTGTTCATTATTTTATTACGTTTTTTGGTGTTGCATACTTTCATGTTTGTATTGCAACACTCGATGTGCTACAGATGTTGTGAACATTTCAAGTCGCTAACTTAATGCAACGAATCAATATGGTAATATTTGCCATTATTCAGTCCTAAAAAAGTATCATTATGCTAATTCTCGCGTAGTTCCCGTTGTCGCGGCTCCTCCATATTGTTTATACATTGGTATAATCGATATAACCATGGTTATATACTCAATGGTATTATGTCTAGAGAAATCCCGGCCTATGACATGCTTGGATGCTGCATTTTAGTCATTTATTGAGGTATAATTGGATGAGCGTAGCGAGCGAAGCGAAGATTCCATTTCACTACACTGGAGAAAAAAATCCGGAATGTTTTTTTTTTTTTCTTTTCTTTCTTTCTTTCTGTATTTTTGTCTGTCTGTTAACACGATTCCGGCTAAACCGATACTCCGATTGCGATGAAATTTTATGGAGGCCTTCGAAATCTCTGAACTAAGAACTGCCACGTTTTTGAGCGCAATCAAAAAATCATTTCTCATGAAAATCGCAATTTTACGATTTTTTTCGATTTTTAAAAAATTTCTTCGACTTATAACTCCTACATGCTTTATCCGATTGTAATGATTTTTTCACAGAACCTTAATTTTATGAATTGATGTATTCGTGTGAAATTTGAGCGTAATCGAATAATTATTTCTTATGAAAATTTCAATATTACGATTTTTTCCTTTTTTAAAATTACGATTAATTAAAAAAAAAAGTTAATTTTTTATTTAATTTTATTTAATTTAAAAAAAATTTCAACAAAGTTCTGATTTTTTCACAGAACAACAGAAAATCCGCAAAACACATGGCAGCTCAATTCACCAATTACGCTCATCCAACAACGCGGCGGGACTTAAGCGTTTTCCTAGTAACTAAAATATTTGCTTGGTTCCTTTCTTAGGAGCATAATAATGGCTTATGCCTTGATCGTATCTTGTAACATGTATTGTATCATATTATTATCCTCCGAATAAAATCACCATTTATGCTGTATTGTTTGTTGTTTTGTATGATTCGTAATTCCTTTCCTATTTTTCTTTTTATTTAAAGTCTATCATATTCAGTTATAAAAACTGATTAACAAAGGAGGACAACTAAATAAATCTAAAAACGTAGATTCAGACACAACAATGAACTACATTTAAGTAGATATTTGAAATAGTAATATTACAACAATGCATTAAAACTCTTAAAATTTGGAAACAAATAAAAAGGATATTAAATGCAATTAATGAATGAATCAAAAATAAAAAAGGGTGGGGAATGAAACGAAAGAAAAAATGAAAGAAAAGAAAACGAAAAAGAAAAAAAGGAAATGAAAGGAAAAAATGAAAGAAAAAGAAAAAGAAAGAAAAAAAGAAAAAAATCATTAAAAAAGAAAAAAGAAAAAAAACTGGTTAATTATACGATCCCACTCAAACGAATATGAGGTTTGCCAAAAATCAGGAACAGCAAATCAGGGAGTAATCAATCTTTCACGGAAGAAACCACCGAACACGAATCTTCATTCTTGTGTTCAAATCTTGATAACAATTAGTACATAAGATCTTGACTAATATGTATATTATAATATAATGTAATAATATGTATTACCTCTAATTATATCAGATATATAATTGGATGAGCGTAGCGAGCGTAGCGAGCGAAGCGAGCGAAGCGAAAACTTCAATTTCACTGACCCCCAAAAAATTTAGCTCCAATGTTTTTTTTGTTTTTTTTTGTTTGTATTTTTGTCTGTTTGTTAGCAGGATTCCGGGCAAACGGCATAAGCGATCTTGATGAAATTTTGAGGGGACCTTCGTTTTTTCTTTGCTTTTGCAATTGCTTTTGGGTACAATCGAACAAAAATTTCTCATGAATATCGTACTTTTACGATTTTTTTCGATTTTTAGTGCGATATTTTCGTCACATTTGGGCCGATTCTGACCAAACGGGTGGGGCTACAACGTTCATATTTCACATGGACATTAATATTATGGTGATGAAGTACCTTTGAAAGAAAAAATTGAAAAAAATTAGCTAGAATCTATAGAAATAAAGGTTTTAATATTAGTTTTTCAATTTTTAGTGCGATATTTTCGTCACATTTGGGCCGATTCTGACCAAACGGGTGGGGCTACAACGTTCAGATTTCACATGGACATTAAGGTTATGGTGATGAAGTACCTTTTGAAAGAAAAAGTTGAAAAAGTTAGTCAGAATCTACAGAAATAAAGGTTTTAATATGAGTTTTTTTAGGTTTATAATACCAATTAACAAGTAACAATAGAAACTTGACAACAATCACCTACAATGCATTCAAAAAGCACTTGCAAAGGAAAAGTGTAAACAAACGCAAAAAACGCAAACAAAAAACTAACAAAAAACGCTCATCCATCAACGCGGCGGGACTTTAGCGTTTTCCTAGTTATTTAAAATTGTACAATTTAAAAACTGATCACAGCAATGATACAGGGCACCTAGCTCAAGTTGCAAGCTCCACAAGTAAGCCGCAACAAGACAATCTAGGCAGAAAAATATCAATTGAAAATACATTGAATATATCATAATCAAAGCAATAATGAACAAACAAAGAGAACAGTAAAATCACAAACAGGAACTTATGAAGATAAATTAACATTACACAAACACACAGACAATATCCCACAAATAAATAGTGAAAATTAATTCTTCTTTGTTCTTCGATTCATTATCATTGCTTCAATTTAACTTTTAAATTGTGCTATTCCTAGCTCAGTTAACTGGCTTCTTCATAAGAATCTTCTATCATAAGAAATTGAATTCCAAAAGGATATTCCTCTGTATAAAAATGACTTTCTAAATGATTCAGAAATTAATTTTGGAACTTTCAATGAGAACATCAGAATACAATTTCTATCACGATCAACAATTTAAAAAATATTGGGTTTAATACCTAAATACATACCTAACATACCATAAATACCAAAATACATACCATAAATACCATAAACCAAAACCATTTATACATACAATACCAAAAATTTAGTCTCTAAGACTAAATGCCAGGGAGTAAAATGGTACCGGAATTTAGGCAATTTAACATGCGCGACATAGGCCATTCCTGCTCTTTATATTATTTTTAAATTTTTTTTTTATTAATTATTAATATTATTATATTAATATATTTTATATCGTTGTGGTGTGGTGTGGGGATAATGCTTGATACTGGTTATGTAGAAATTTTGTGTTTGTGTATAGAATTTTATTCAATTATTCTTATAGTGCAGCAAATGTAGCTCAAAGCTGCTTCTTTTCATATTTACTCTTAATTGTAATGATAATTTTACAGATGTCGAGCAGGTATGGTGCCCTGTTCCTGATAGTAAACCAGGCTGTGAAAAACATCAGTGTCAAGACTGTCCTCGTTCATACAAGAGGAAAGGGGATCTCACATTTCACCAGAAGCACGACTGTAGGCGCAAGGAGCCGCACAAGTGTCTTAAGTGTAGCAAGACATTCTCGATGAAACGTGCTCTATCCCGTCACATTAAGGACGAATGCATTGACAAACAACAACCAAACTGTAAAGCTTGTGGCAAAACGTTTAGAGTTAAAACATCCTTGTATCACCACACCAAATACGAGTGCGGGAAGGAGCCGCAGTTCCCGTGTACAAAGTGTTCCTAACGAGCTACACAAAAAGCTCATTTACGGTGTCATTATGAAAGCAAGCACAAACACGGAGAATAGTAATTGTAACTATGTCATACTTTTTGACCGCTCTCATTGTTTTGTGGTGTTGCAAACTATCATGATTGTATTGCAACACTCGATGTGCTACAGATGTTGTGGACATACAAGTAGCTAACTACATGCACAGAAATCGCTTTGGGAATGTCATTTGACTGCATTATTCTGGCCTAAAATAATATCTCGCATAGTTCCCGTAATCTCTGCTCATCACAATTTTCTGTAAACTCGGCTAATCGTCATTCACACTTCCATGCACTTCTCGTCGTGCTAGTTGCCCGACGACAGTCAATTAAACTAAATGTGTTTAAACACAATTCTTTTTGTAAAATAAATTCAATTTAAATCCCTTTTTGGTGGAAATACATCCTCTAAATGAAGCTAACATACTTTGAATCTCGTTAAGATAGTTAATTTCTAATCTTCGTAATCAATGGCCTCGTTTGACTAAGCTCGACTTTCAAAAATGGTATTTCCCTATTAACCTTTCACGATGAAGCTCACCTTGATAACATAACATATATGTTATATTATGTTTATGGTTTACTTGATATTTAATCTCGTTTATTTTCGTACAAAATTTATTTTTAGTATCATAGGGAAATTAAAACCTTGTGTTTAGATTGTGATGCTTTTTCCGTTTATACTTTTCATACTTTCAATTGTTTCCAAGTGAGAGTGTGGATAACAACAATCTAGACTTGACTTATGATTTATAATGATTAATGTTGTATACCTCTATTTCTTACATCATTGCGGTGAAACAGTATTATGCCTAAATAAATGTTTCCATTAACCCTGCTTATGACATGCTTGGGAGCTGCATTTTAGATATTTATCACTATAACTAGAGATACGTTTTTTTAGCATTTAAATTTAGATTATTTAGCATTAATTTTTTCAAAATTAGCATTTTGTAGCATTTATTTTTTCCTTTCCACTAAAACCCTAAATGTGGTGTGTTTCTTGCACTTCTAATGATTAATGATGAATTATGGGAACATTTCAATTCAATATAGCCACAACAAATGTTAGAATACATTGCCAAACTAGTTCTCTAAGGGTATGGAAAAACATTATTTTTAGTAAAATTAGCATTTTGTAGCATTATACCAAATATTTGTTCACCGATTTAGCATCAAAAACCTAAAACGCTAAAAATACGTATCTCTAACTATAACTAATACTCTGTTAACATACGACCTTGGGGGGAACGAGGTTTTCCATAAAACGAGTTTTTTTCCACACCACGAGGGGGCGTGTGATACGGAATTTGGGTGGCCCTAGACCGGAAAGGATCGAGGATTTCGATAAAAAATACCCCCGGTCGCGCGGACACCGTCTTCCCCCCCGTTTTCTCGAAAATGTCCAAAATTTTCGCGCGCGGCGGGTTTTCTGCACTTTAAGGCCGGGGAAATTTTTTCTAATTTTTGCGTCACCCGTCATCTCTGGAGGTGGGCAATACGCATGGGGAATAAGCGTAACCGTTTAAAAAAACGTCCCGTTTTCAAACGCCGGCCCTTCACAGTATTACTGTATAGTTTCTAAATTATTTGTATATTTCCTTTCTTATGGATGATTATAACGGCACTGCCTTGATCTTATCTTATAACATGTATTGTATCTTATGGATAAAACACCGTTTATACTGTATTGTTTATTGTTTTTATATTACTCGTAATTCCTTTCCCATTAATCCTTTTTCTATGTATAAAACAGCTACAACGATGACCCCTGATCGGGCTTAAAGTTTTACACGATTGATGTATCTACAACGATGTCGTAAAAGCTGGTTTTCACATTTAATTAATTGCTTATGAGATTGATAGCTGGTTAATAAAAGTATCTACTATTTTTAAACTGGTTATTGCAGACTTCTGAAGGAAATATCACGTACGTAAAGTGTTCATAAGGATTCACCAGTGAGAAAAGAACTTGTGTGTCATGACTGTAGATTTACACAATAATCAATATTAAATAATTCACTATCTTGATGCGAATATGGATAAGTTATAACGTTTATTATGAAAACCATGTTTAATTCTATGAAATAAAAAAGTCATTAAATGAACCAATAAAATAAATATTCTCTTTATTTCTCAACTCCCGTGATATTCTACAGCAATCAATCGTTTGTTTGTGGCCGTGCGGCGCGGCGCTGTTATTTCGATCCTGCAGCCTTAAGCCTTTGCTTCTTGTTACAATGTGTTCCTCACATCTGCCAACGATAACTTGGCCGTTTCCACAGAACACACAAACAACAGAGAGTAAACTCGGCCAGGAGACGCGTGCATGTAATGGCACGGGCCACAGTGGTGTTTGTACAATTATAGCATACGTGGATGTGCGACATCAAACACGATTGTGGTAGTGATCTGAGCTGTTTAAATGTACCAAGGGAGTTAACGTAAACAAAAACTAGTTTCTCACATTGAACAATAATACAGTTGCATGAAAATCTTGGTAGACAACAAAATGTGCAACAAGTTTCGTACATGTTCGTATCATGGCACACGCGCAAAAGGCTGGTGTTCTTTGTCATACATACATAAATAACCGTTCCAAGATCAGCTGAGCTCAGAATAAAATGTAAGGTTTTGTCTTCCTCCATTCTGCTTCAACACTACCAATAAGTAACGGACATCGCTATTCTTGTTTCAGACTCTCCTCAGCCCTGGCTTCCTGATCAGCAGTGAATGAGCATATATTGCGGGTGGCCAGGGTGAAGTGGCCTTTACAGAGAATGGAAACGTGAATGATTTATGCTGACAACAATGCAAGAAAGTTTTTAAATTCTTAAAATATTTGAAGTCTCATGTTAAACACGATTGCGGTAAAGACCATAGATGTTCGAACTGCAACAAGAAATTTAGCTCTGAGTGGAATGAATTTTCGAAGTCATTTTAACATGAGAGATGTAAAATCTTTGAATGCCCAGATTGTGCCAAGTCTTAACAAAGAAAAGACACCTTACCATTCACAAGAAGTTTGAGTAGGGATTAGTCCCCGATCAGAAATGCCAATTTACCATCCAAAGGAAGTTCGCGTTACAAGAGTACTATTGGCGTTGTCCAAAATGCAACAGACAAAGTGAGACGATTCAAGACCTTATCTATCACATCAAGAACGAGTGTGTTATATATCTGCGTTTTCCCATTGTAACAAAGAGTTTGCCTATAAGGAAACTCTAGCAAGAAAGAAACGAGTCGCTTAATAAATTTTGATTGAATAATATATTTTGAGTTATAAGTTATTATTATTATTTATTTCAAAAAATCAAGCTACAAAGTACAATGAACACTTAACATGTTGAAGAGAATCAGAGAGGGCATAGCCCCATAGCAAGAATGCCTGATTCCCTTCATTAAAACTAATTAAAATAACTTAGGCCTAATGTTATTTGAAACAATGGATAAAATAGTCAATAAATTAACATAATGTTGTAGTAATCAAAATATGGTAGGCCTCATGTAGTATACCGACATATAAAAACAATTTAACTAAAATATTCTTTTATTCTATTCTTGAAATTTGGAGCATCTTTGATTTCTAGAGGAATAGTATTCCATAAAGTAACAGCACGGTTATAAAAATGATTTTGGTATATAGATGTTCTAGCACGGGAGGGTTTAAATTTAGGCCAGTATTATGTCGGTTAAACTGTCTTTTCTGAATTGTTATTCTTTTAAAAGGATCAAGGTCAGTAACACCGGTAATTAAGTTACTTAAAAATCTAACATCAGTTTGTTTACAATAATTTTGTATTGATGGCAGTCCACATTTGTTTAAGCGCTCAGAGGCACTTTTAGAATAAAAAAACGTTTTTTTTAAAATAACTTTAGTTGCACGGTTTTGAATAACCTCAAGTTTATGCATGTTTAGCTGAGAAGTTGGGTGCCAAGCTGGTAGACCATACGTTAATATAGAGCGAATAAGAGATAGATATGCAATTTTTTATAATTTCGATTTACTTTTATATAAATTACGACTGACAAATCCTAACAACTTGGAAGCTCTGTCTCTAACGTTGTCTGTATGAAAATCTCATTTCAAATCTGAAGATATAGTGAGACCGAGGAGTTTAATAGTTGTTTGCCTCACTAGAGCATTACCTAAAAGAATGTAATTAGAAGCAATGGGTGATTTGGACCTAGTTAGACGTATGTACTGCGATTTGCTAGCATTAAGCTGCATACAGTTCAACAAGCACCAATTTTCAAGTGCAGATAGATCTGCTTGCAATGCATAAACATCCTCTAATTCTGAAATAGGTCGAAATAATGTTGTATCATCAGCATACTGGTAAACTTGAGATGACACACATTGAGGAAGATCTAAAAAGAAGATTGTAAATAGGAGAGGCCCAATGACAGACCCTTGTGGCACCCCAGAAGTAACATGAGCTTCTACGGATCGAGAACCATTAAAAACTACAGATTGTTTCCTATTGGAAAGAAAAAAGCTTATCCACCCTATTACATTGTGTTCAACTTTATATCCTTTTAATTTTGCTATCAATTTTGTGTGAGGGACTTGGTCAAAAGCTTTTGCCCAATCTAATGCAATGCAGTCAACCTGTTTGACAGAAGTACATTCAAGTGAATTTAACCACTGATCGATAACGTCAGTTAAGAGAGTTACACATGACCTTTTTGGTATAAAACCGTGCTGATTTAAATTGATAAGTTTGTTTCTTTTTTTTTTAGCAATCAGTTTCTCCATACCCTTGCATGCAAGTGAGGTCAACGAAATAGGCCTGTAATTCTCGATCTTCAATCTATCTCCCTTCTTAAAGACTGGAACCACAGATGCTGTCTTCCATACATCAGGAACACATGCAGTAGATGCTGATAGATTGTAGATACTGCATAGAGAAGGAGCCAGAGCCTCAGCACAGGTATGTAGAATTCGGCCCGGTAGAAGGTCAGGTCCAGGCGCCGCGTTGGGTCGAATCTTTTTTAAATATTCCTGAACTTCTTCTTCGATGAAAAATAGATATCTTATTGGAGCTACTGGGCCAATATTTCCTGGAACCCAGTTGGTAGGGGGAGACGTGTCATTAGGAGTAAAGTTGTCATGGAACTTTTTATTGAATGCATTCGCAAATTTTAACTGGATCTGAAAGCTTGACACCATCGCAAGTGTAATGATCGGGTGCAAGACTGCCTTTTCTGCTATGAATATATTTCCAAAATTTCTTCGAGTCATTTCCCATCTTCCACACATATTCATCATGAGCATTTCTAATTGATGTTTTAACTTGATTTCTGATTTTTTTTATAAACTACCTCTAGATCTTCAGATGGGGATTTTTTCCATTACGAAACATAGAGTCACGTCTTCTGATATCTTTAATTAACTTATTAGTAATCCATGGAGGCCTTCGTTTGGAGTTAATTTTGATTTTGGGAATTGCCGAATTGACACAATCCCAGAAAATACGTACCCAGCAGTTCCACGCATTATCAATATCCCAACTATTCCAGTTGCAAGGAAGATGGTCTGCAAACAGTCTAGACGAAGTTCCCAATCAGCTCTGTTGTAATTGAGCACCTCAGACCGGATGACTTTGGATTTTTGCATCTTGACTTTTAATGTTGCTGTAACTGCTAAGTGATCGCTCACTCCTTGAATCACTTCAACATTGGAAATAAGAGAAGAATTGTTGCATAACAGAAGGTCCAGAATTGAGCGAGACGACTGTGTTATATGAGTGGCTTCCTTGACAAGTTGAGTAAGAAATAGATCATAAAAGCAGGATAAGAAAGATTCTGAAACAGAATTTCTTGCTTTTGGAACATTTTCCCAAGAAATATCAAGATTAAAATCGCCACAGATCAAAACTGCTTCATATTTGTTAGCATTATCTGAGGTTTTTTGTAGCGAGGCAAGCAAAGAATTGTTCAAGCTATCAGAAGAGTTCGGAGGACGGTAAGCAGACCCAAGTAAGTATGTTTTACTTTTATATGTAAACTCAATCCATATACATTCAGAATCATTTTCAAGCATAGGCACGTGTATTGGATTAAGATTGGGTTGTACTGCTATAAGGACTCCACCACCTCTTCTCGACTGCCGATCTTTTCTGAAAACCACGTAGTCAAGATCTGGAAAAATTTCTTCATCGCTTATATCAGAGTTCAACCATGTCTCACTGATGCATACAATATGTGAACTTTGCTCTGTAACCAAAGCCTGAATATCTGGATTACTCTTTGGGTTTTTAAGGCTTCTGGCATTAAAATAAAGAATTTTAATACCACTAGCAGTTGATCTATTTGTTTCATTTTGATTCACGTCCTCTTCTGAGTCTATACTAAATAAAGAATCAGAAAACGATGGCAACGCACAGGCCCAACAGTTCCACAATTCTTTTACAGCTGACAACTCACGAAATTTGAATTGTGGAATATTGGCACACGTCCTATGACAAGGATTTTTACATTGAGCACAATAAACAAAGAGCTGATTTTTTCTCCCAGACAAATCACATACTGAGCACTTTTTTGTAGGAACAGTTCCCTTATTCAATCTTGGACGGTCATATACACCAGAAAAAGTTTGCATTTCCATTCGGCTTTGCCTATCAAGGCTCTCTAATTTGGCAATGAGCTCTCTTTTAGATCCAAAATATGTAACACGCCTTCTTCTCAACTCGGCCCTGAGTTCGTCATATTTCATATTGTTATACATAACAGGGCAGGGTTAAAGTGGCAATCTTTTGACGACGCGGCCGATGAGCTTGAAACAGAGTCCGAGATGTCGCGATGATTTCTCCCAAGTCCCAAGTCTATCACGTTGTGGGTAGACACAGATGACACACTGCTAGTAGATGGTAAATTGTAGTTACACACTGGCCCTGGGTTCAATTCTACATCGCCTGACAGAGCCAGGAGAAGCAAAGCAACTACTATCATGTTTCCAGGACATTTCACAGAGCGAGTAACCTGGGACCTGCGCTTCCTTTTACTAGGACCTGCCCAACATCCAATATTCCCTTTCAAAGTGGAAGAACCATAAGACACGGCCAAGTGTGGAACTCAAGCAGATGGACAAACATGACATTCGGCACTTGGTACTAACCATGAGGTCTTCAACAGGCAATCCACAGTAGCGTCGTTGCATAAACAGAGTATTAATGTCACCACTAAAAATTTGGAGTTTTAACGAATACTTTAAATACGAAGAATACTATAAACAACCGTACCAACAAGAACGGGAACTTACGATGAACAGCCATAGCTGTCAAAATAAAAAGCTAAAAAAAAAAAACAAAACAACAGAATGCTATCTACGAAATAGCAAAATACATCAATTTAAAACTGTTAAATCACACGAATTATAAAAGAACTCTTCTCACTAACAATACTACACGTAGATTAAATTCCGCTTGATCTATTGATATCAAATAATTACAAAACAGCAAAACAATTTACTTACATATTAAATAAACAGTAGAGCACATACAATAGGATTCTACTTTTGAAATCAAGTCACCGCCTTGGAGATGTTATATTATATTATAAGTTATTCCTTTGTTTCACAACTTTTAGTTAATGTTCTGGAATAAAGGCATTTCTTGCCCCCTGTTACGGAGTTTTTTTTTATTTTTTGATACCATTATAGTTCATACTGATTAATTAAATCATGTTTTTCTAAATACTCTTCATATTTCCGTTAGAACACTTTTATTAATGATGAATTACGAGCCTGCCGGGCAAAAGGCCCATACAAAATCCACCAGCACTATTTACATTGCTTTTGCTCTATTGAATTCATTTTAATTGTTCTTTAGTTCAATTTTACATTTGAGAGCATGTAAACAGAAACAATTTGTTCAGTAGTCATTAGTGGTTGAATATTATCTCAATGAAAGTGTATTTATCGACCCATGCAGATAAATATTGGAACATTTAAGGTCGATTGAAAGTCTGTGTGAGGAATTATAGATTCGGCCTGCAGAGGGATGTTAATCTACCTTTCGGGGACGAATTTCCTCCCTATTTAATATTGTTAGTGACCTTAATTATTTATTATTATCCCGTTAAGGATAGTTTGTTTAACCATATAAAGACGAAATGTATAACCCAAAATGTATATATTTAGCTCATTAAGGCGTGTTACATTTCGACCTTTGAGGGTTGATTAATGTTGAATTTATCCATAACAGGGTTGAGCACTATTCCTTCGAAAAGTCAATTTTCGGACTTAATTAATTGATTGGGCTAATGTGCCCTTAGAGGTAGAAACCTTGTTCGGTTTTTGATAAATAATATTCCCCATTAAGCTGAATTTTCCACCTCTTAATACACTTCCCGACCCTTTTCTACCATTAGGTCGAAAATTCAACCTCTTGGTATACCCCTAACTACCCTCAAATCGAACCTTTTCAACCTTTTTCTTGGATTGACAGTGCATTCACAGATTTGGAGAATTATAATTATCACTATGTCAATTTGATAATTTTAGATTGTATTTATTATTTTCTAATGTTTGTGGTGTTGAAAACGGAATTTTTCATTATTGTATTGCAAAACTGAATGTACTACAGATGTTGTAGGCATAACATGCTGCTGACTTACATTAAATCGTTAAGTTAATGTTATTTGAATTATACTGGCCTAAAATAGTGTATTTGTATGTAGATAGTTCCCGTTGTGTTGGCTCAGCTCAATTTTCTGTACATTGGGTTAATCGTCATTAATAACCATATGTTCTTCTCATCGTGTAATTGCCCGACGACAATCAATTCAACAAATGTGTCTCACTCTTAATACATTTCTTTAAGTATAAAGATAACAGAATAAAAACCTACCTGTTGGAAATATATATTCTATTTAAAACAACTGACAAATTTCCATATTATAATGGCAAATGGCTGATTATTATTTTTTGTAATCGATGGCCTTGTTGTTAATAACGTTTTCTAGTCAACCCATTTTTAATTTAGGAAAGTGCATATTTCTCATCCTCTGTGACCATCTGTAGCAACTTATCATTGTTCAATGTGGCGATGTGGGGCGGCGATGTCTTTTCGATCCCGCAGCTCCGTATGCTTATTGGTAAAATGTGTTCTTCACGTCTGCCAACGAGAACTTTATGAAAGAGTATTAAAAGGTAGGGATGTGAGGATGAAAGAATATGAAAGGTAAATGGTTGTAATATAAGATCGAGATTTTACAAAACACTCGACACCGCGATAGCAGCCATGCGTAATAGGAAATCCCTGACGTTCTGAAAAATCCCTACTTGTTCTTGTTCTGTTGATGCTAATTCTCCATGAGCGCTATTAACCTTGAATTTGCTCTATTCAATTATATTTTGTTGTACTTTTGTTTGTTTTGCTTTAGATAAATTAGTATAAAAATAAAAAGATATTATCAATGTTGATAATATATATCATATGGTTGTGGTGTGGTGTGGTGTGGTGTGGTGTGGTGTGGTGTGGTGTGGTGTGGTGTGGGGATAATGCTTGATACTGGTTACGGTAATTCTAATAGTGCAGCAAATGTAGCTAAAAGCTGCTTCTTTTCATTTACTCTCAATTTTATTTATAATTTTACAGATGCCGAGCAGGAATGGCGCCCTGTTCCTGACAGCAAACCAGGCCCTGAAAAACATCATCAGTGTCATGACTGTCCTCGTTCATACAAGTGGAAAGGTGGATCTCATGTTCCACCAGAAGCACGACTGTGGACGCAAGGAGCGTTACAAGTGTCTGAAGTGTAACAAGACATTCTCGATGAAACGACAACTAACCAGCCACGTTACACACGACTGTGGACGCAAGGAGCGTTACAAGTGTCTGAAGTGTAACAAGACATTTACGATTAAACGAGCTTTATCCCGTCACATTAAGTACGAATGCGTTGACAAACACCAACCAAACTGTAAAGCTTGTGGCAAAACGTTTAGAAAATGTCATCCTTGTATCACCACTCCAAACACGAGTGCGGGAAAGAGCCGCAGTTCACGTGTACAAGTGTTCCTATCGAGCGATACGAAAATCTCATTTACGGTCTCATTATGAACGCAAGCACAAACATGGAGAATTATTATTATAGCTATGTCAATTTGATTAAAACTTTTAGTCCTTTTTTTACGATTTCATTATGTTTTTTGGTATTGCAAACTACCACAACAGGAAAGGCTTCACAAAATAGATTACGAATTAACTTTATCATTAAACCAATACAATATTACTCCAAAATTTATCTTTGCCAATCTTTCCGATGGATGCAGTCGCAAGGCGAAGTTTTTTCATAAGTTTATAATCCGCAAATTTTGAAGTTTGTAAACGTAGAAAGGACGATGTATAGAATTTGTGAAGGAAATTTATCACTTGACCGTAGATGTGTTTGCTGTTACTCCTGTATAACACTTACATTATTTCAATCAAGTATTGTAGGGTACGATCTGAGTCGTGAAATGTTATCCACTTATTGACTGTTTGGAACCTGTTTATTTACGGAGGGATTCGTACCTTTATTACTTTTTTGTTTCAATGTTTAAATACGTTATTACCAAGACTTTTGTGACTAATTCAACCTTCGTATATTTTTTATTATTTTAAGGCTGCTTTTTTTAGCTTGTACTTTCACACGTTTAATTGTTTTCAAGTGAAAGTGTGGATAACAACAATTTAGACTTATGATTAACGTTGTATACCTCTATTTCTACGCCGGTGCAGTGACACAGTATCATGTCTAGAAAAATGCCAAGATAACCCTGCCTATGCTTTGATGCTGCGTTTAAGACTTTTATTACAGTATAATTTGTAAAATATTTGTATGTTTCCTTTCTAATTGATGATTTTAATGGCGCATGCCTTGATCTTATCTTATAACATGTAATGTATCATATATATAATCTTATGGATAAAGACACCATTTTAGGCCGTATTGTTTGTTGTTTTTATATTATTCGTAATTCCTTTCCTATTAATCCATTACTTACGATATTTAAATCAGCTACAACGACGACCCCTGATCTGGGCTGACTGTTTCACTCTATTTATATATCTCCAAAGTTGTCGCAAAGGCTGATTTTCTTATTTCATTAATTGCTTATGTGGTTGAACTGGTTGATAAAAGTCTCTGCTCGTACGATTTTAAAACCGTTTATTGCCGACTGCTTAAGGAAATGTCACGTACGTTAAATGCCCATAGCATTTACAGATGCGAAAAGAACTTATGCCATTTACCTTACATTTACCCAACCATCATTATGACACGTTTCACATCATTGACGCAATTATGGATCAGTGATGACGTAAAGAATATAAAAACACATTTATTTCTGAAAAATTAAAATGTCATGACATGAACCCATTAATAAAATGTATACTTGATATTTCACATCTCCCGAGACATTCTACACCAATCTTCTTTTTATGTCGCCGTGCAGGGCGGTGCTGTCATTTAGATCCTGTATCCGTTTGTAAATAGAACCTTAAATTGTAATTATTAGTTTAATTGGTTCCTCGCGTCTGCCGACGAGAACTGAGCCGTATCCACAGAACACACATGCAACAGAGAGTAAACTCGTCCAGGAGACGCGCGCATGTAATGGCACGGGCCACAGTGGTGTTTGTACAACTATAGCATACGTGGATGTGCGACATCACACTAGATTGTGGTACTATTCTGTGTTGTGGCGCCGATGAGCAGTTCGTCGTGGCAAACAAAGAACCTGGGGATACAGGTAATTCAATGTTCACCATTCAAATATTTTACTTGGGATTTAGAATCTCTTCCACACGGTATAACCCAGGTACCAATGTCACACCCTTTCCTATAAGTTAGCTAGTTCAAAGTTTTATTTTATTGTGTTGTCGTAAAGGATGTGTTTCACCAACACATCTCTGGGTGGCTTTATTCTTGTTTCAGATCTAAAAAATCTTGCTGCCGCTGAATCAGTGACCTAATTTTTTTCTTTGTTCAGTCTTTTCTCTCTCAATGCACTTGTTTGTTGTAGTTACTTTTACGTTTTCTTATTCGTAAGAGGTTAATTGAGTTTTTCGGGTTATAAGCGCGTCATCTGTAAGGTGATAATGCGGCACTCTAGCGGTCTAGCCTATAGGGGTTGTTGAGAGGAAAACCCCATGCTCGTCAGTTCCCGCCACGTTGAGGGGGAGGACAAGGGTGGGATCTCACGTCGTCATCATTCGTACTGTCATGGTGGGTTCACAATCCGACGTCACGACGTCAGAAGTGAGCTATTGGCCACTCTTCTTCTGACGTCATCAACAATAACCTATTATCCACGCCGGAACACGCCGAAAGCTCATCGTCCAATCGTACAATGATGTAGATATTTAACAAATATAAAGGATGGAGATATCTGTTGTCATTCTTGTGAGTCTGTTGTTCTTCTGTGCACTTGTGTTTACTTGAATGTCTCAATACGAAATTATCGTAGTTTTAAAATCCGTTTCGTCGCGCATCGCATGGGAACACAGTGGCCAATATCGACGTTGACGACGTTACGTTGACTAGTGAACCCACCGTTATGGTCGTCGTTTTCGTCGGGGAAGTCGTCAAGGGAAGTGCGCAAGGTCCCCGACGACGACCTTCAGAGCTCGCCTCTAGTTTCGGGGAGTAAGATACTCTCCTGTGTTCTAGCCGATGTTTCTGAGATGGGCTTCATTGGAACCTTTTTCCTCGCCGTTAACGATTAGCAGAGCCATGCTCTGGGCCAAATTCTATCCCGAGCCCAGACGTGGAAACTAAAAAGTTACTAATGGGAAAAACTGCAGTTTGTTTATAAGTATATGTTTTTTATGAAATTAACTTAACACATGTATGTGTTAAAATTAATTCATTAATGAATCAGCTTGTTTTAAAATTGATTTATTTGAATGTAATTTTGTAAATTGTAAATTAAAAAATAATGATAATAATTACGCGTATAATATATTGTATAATTCCTAGTCGATTGCTGTATTTATTTTGACTCATAAAAATAAATAATTTCCTAATTAAAATTTTGTTATAAATGAATTTCGCAGTTTCGTCTTTTTGATTATAATCATTCAAGGGAGTGCTGCGACTGAGTCTTATGACATCCGTTACGAGTTTACTGAGAATCTGTGGCGTTTTTAAACATAAAAAATAGAGTGAAATAGTCATACATTTAATAAAACAACAATGATTTGTTCTTGAAGTAATTATTCTATCAGATCACGTCTTGAATGTCAGGCATTGCATTGAATGTGACCAAGGTGTGCCAAATCTTGCACTCTCACGGTTCCCGAAAATTCCGCTTGGAGATTGAGAAAACTTGCAAACTTTACTCGTATTTCGAACTGTCTATGTTGTTCATACTGTTGTATTTAGTGCAAAACACTTTCTATGATAATTGAAATACAATAATAAATTACTAGGAAAACGCTAAAGTCCCGCAGCGTTGATGGATGAGCGTTTTTGTAAGTTTTTAGTTTGCGTGGGACCACTTTTCCTTTGCAAGTGCTTTGTGAATGCATTGTAGGTGACTGTTGTCAAGTTTCAATTGTTTCTTGTTAGTTGTTATTATAAACCTCAAAAAACACATTTTAAAACCTTTATTTCTATGCATTCTGGCTAACTTTGTCAACTTTTGCAACTTTTTCTTACAAAAGGTACTACATCACCATAACCGTAATGTCCATGTGAAATATGAACGTTGTATCCCCCACCCGTTTGGTCAAAATCGGCCTAAATGTGACGAAAATATCGCACTTAAAGTAAAAAAACTCATATTAAAACCTTTATTTCTATAGATTCTAGCTAACTTTTTCAACTTTTTCTTTCAAAAGGTACTACATCACCATAACCTTAATGTCCATGTGAAATATGAACGTTGTAGCCCCACCCGTTTGGTCACAATCGGTCCGAATGCTACGAAAATATCGCACTAAAAATCGAAAAAAATCGTAAAAGTACGATATTCATGAGAAATATTTCTTCGATTGTACCCAAAAACAATACACCTCTAAGTTCAAAGAAAACGAAGGTCCCCTCAAATTTTCATCAAGATCGCATATGCCGTTTGCCCGGAATCGAGCGAACAAACAGACAGAAAAACAAAAAAAAAAAAAAAAAAAAAAAAAAACATTGGAGCTAAATTTTTTGGGGGGTCAGTGAAATTGAAGTTTTCGCTTCGCTCGCTACGCTCATCCAACAAAGTTATATCGACCGTCGGTTTGATCCCAGGTCTCCCAAACTCTGGGTATAAAGGCGCATTAGCCAACTATAGACTAGGATTACGTCAAAGTCGTTGCTGGACGAGAGAGCGAGTAATGTGTTGATTAAGATGGTTAATATATAAGTTATAAACGACAGGATTTTGAGTTTGATTGGTATCAGCGTGCGTAAACTGTGAGGCCATAATGCGCCGCTCTAGCCTATGATATATGCTAGAGAGGAAATTCCCATGCTGGATCCAGCCTTAGTTAAGGAAAGAAAAGGAAATGTTACCGGGTACTCAACACATGGCTCGCTCACTCGTATAAAACGACTTTAAGATTTCCTAGTAATTCTTAGCAAGCAACTGGATCAAGATCCCACAAGGTGCAATACCACTAAAGAAACCTATAAGAAAACACTTTATACCCACTGAAAACCTTCTACTTGTTTGTTGTTATTACAAATACTCCACGAGCGCTATTTACCTTGATTTTGCTCTATCTAATGCTTATTAATTGTTCTAGTTAGTAAGGAAATATAAATATAATATGACAATAGATAATATATGTATCATATGGTTTTGGTGTGGGGATTATGCTTGATACTGGTTATGTATAGATTTTAATTGGGTATTGTATTTTGTTTCAATATTTCTTATAGAAGTACAAAGTTATTTCTTTTTAAATTAACTTTTAATTATTATTTTACAGATGCTGAGCAGGAATGGCGCCCTGTTCCTGACAGCAGACCAGGCTTCGCAAGACATCAGTGTCAAGACTGTCCTCGTTTATTCAAGAGGAAAAGGGATCTCACGTACCACCAGAAGCACGACTGTGGACGCGTAGAGCCGCACAAGTGTTTAAAGTGTAGCAAGACATTCACGATGAGACAAGCTCTTTCCCGTCATATTAAGTACGAATGCGTTGACAAACAACAACCTCAGTGTAAAGCCTGTGGCAAAACGTTTAAGCTTAAATCATCCTTGTGTAACCACTCCAAACACGAGTGCGGGAAGGAGCCGCAGTTCCCGTGTACAAAGTGTTCCTATCGAGCCACATACAAATATAGTTTAGGGGGCGTAAATTATAAAACGCAAGCAAAAACGCAAAAGAAGTGTAGTTACCACTATGTCTATTTATTATACTTTCAGACCGTGTTTCCTTTTTTGATTTGATTTTGTAGTGTTGCAAAGTTTTTGATTGAAATTGCAACACTGGATGTGCTACAGATTGTAGTGTACATTACAAGTCCCTAACTATGTGCAGAGAAATTGTTGTCCCGGGTTTTGTGGTAATGTCATTTGCCATTTCCTGACCTAAAATAGTAGTATTAATTTAAATTCTCGCATACATCGCCAGCATACACAAAAAAACAACGAACCACACGCCACACTTTGCAATTTCTTACTAAACGAATTTCTAAGAGTTATTTCGTTAGAAAACAATATATTGTTACTCAAAATTTTATTTTGCCAAGCACTGCGGGAATGTTGTCACAAAGCGAAGTTTTTCTATATATTTACTATCCATAAATTACGTAGAAGGGGCTATAAGTTAAGTATTTATATCTCGACCGTAAAAGTGTATGATGTCGGCTACGCACATTAACAACAAAACTCCTGTATAACAATTGTTATTTAGATTTGTTGTGTGTAGATTGCGTGTATTGTATGATACGATCTGCGTTGTAAAAGATGACGGACTTATTGACTGTTTGGTATTAGCCTGTTCATAAATGGAGTCTTTCGTAGCTGTAAGACTTTTTTGTGTCTATGTGCATAATATACGTTTTTACCAAGACTTTCATGGCGCATTGAACCCTTCGTGTAAATGTTTAATTTTAAGTTGCTTTTTTCGTCTATACTATTTCCCACAATAACGATTGTGGATAACTTCAATTTTAGATATTTGTATACCCCTATTTCTTACATCGGTGCGGTGGCACAGTATTATGTCTTAAAGAAATACCTCCATGACCCTGCATATGATGCTTGGGTATACTGCATCTTTGTAAAAACGTATATTACGGTTAGATTACTTGTGTTTCCTTTCTGATGGATGATTATAATGGCACATGCCTTGAACTTATCTTATAACATGTATTATATACATTATGTTATGGATAAAAGCATCATTTAGGCTGTACTGTTTGTTATTTTTATATTATTCATAATTCCTTTCCAATAAAAACTAAAACATCTACAACGTCGCTCCCAGATTCACTTGATTTAAATATCTCCAAAGTTGTAGCATGTGCTGATTTTCACATAAATCGTTCATGTGATTGATGAATGATTAATAAAAGAATATGCTCCTACGATTTTAAAACTGTTTATTGCAGATTGTAGGTAAGTAAGTAATTTTATTCATTTGACTTATACAGAGTTAATGTATAACACTTCCGCCTATTCTCTAAAAAGGGAGATACGTGGAGTGAAATGATTAAGGGTGTTCTAAGATTAAGGTTAATAAAGGTTATAGCGAGAAATGTTATAAAGAGAAGGTGAGTTGTACATGATATTACACATACAACATAGCAATGACGAATTATGAACTAAATTTCTGGATTGTGTAAAGTGATCATAAACAGTTGAATATTGCTGGAAGATGTCGGCATTAAGGCAACAAAATGAGATTCTAACTGATTCAGTACACATGCACTGCTAGACAAGATCGCTTTCTAGAAGCCCCCGCTATTATCGTTCTTGCTCTTTCTGGAGGATGAAGATTATTTCTGCACCCAGAAATATGTACCATATAAAAGTTGGGAGTGGATTAATGCAAAGAATGTAATTTAGCAAATATGGGGTTGGACTATAGTGCTGTAGGTGACATCACGTACGTAAAGTGCCCATATCATTTAAAGCTGAGAAAAGAACTACTGTAATTGACAGTAAATTTACACAATTGTCATAATTATTTTTAGCATTCTTGATGCGATTATTGATCAGTTATTACGTAAAATATGAAAACCATATTTAATTCGGGAAAATTCAAAAGTCAATCCATGAACCAAATAAAAAATGTGTACTCGATATTTCCCAACTCCCTTGATATTCTACAGCAATCAATCATTTTTACTGTGGACGTGCGGCGCGGCGCTGTCGTCCTTTAGATCCGCAGCCTGAAGACTTAAACTTACTGGTTAATGTGTTCCTCGCGTCTGCCGACGAGAACTGAGCCGTGTCCACAGAACACACATACAACAGAGAGTAAACTCGGCCAGGAGACGCGCGCATGTAATGGCACGGGCCACAGTGGAGTTTGTACAACTATAGCATATACGTGGATGTGCGCACGATTGTGGTACTAATCTGTGTTGTTGCAAACAAATTAAGAGTGTTTACATAAGCAAAATCTAGCTTTTCACATTTTGTATGAAGTTGCAAGAAAATCTGGGTTGACAACGAAATTTGTAATTTGACGCTGAGATGGATTTTGTAATTTCTGGATTGATTTACATAAAATGTTTAGAACTGTGTTGTATTACGGCGCATGCGTATAAGGCCGGTGTTCTTAATCATGCACAATACAAATAACCGTTCTAGACCAGCAGAGCTCAGAATAAAATGTATGGTTTTGTCTTCCTCCATTCTGCTTCAACACTGCTAATAAGTAACACACATCGATATTCTTGTTTCAGACTCTTCTCAGCCCTGGCTCTTGATCAGCTGTGATTAAGGAAGGATATGAGGCCTTTAACAAACATACTAATATTGCTGGTGGCCAGGGTGATGTGGCTCATAAAGAGAATGGAAGTGTGAATGATCCATGCTGCCCAAAAAGCAGTAAAGTTTTGAAATGGTTAAAATATTTTAAGTTT
Source organism: Sweltsa coloradensis (assembly GCA_024449915.1). Classification (NCBI taxonomy): domain Eukaryota; kingdom Metazoa; phylum Arthropoda; class Insecta; order Plecoptera; family Chloroperlidae; genus Sweltsa; species Sweltsa coloradensis. The sequence goes on from JAMZAV010002732.1 coordinate 65,523, forward strand.
ATATTGTTAAACACGATTGCTGTACATATAGTTCAAATCACACAACTTTGAATGACCTTTTGACACTTCTTGGCGGCCATTTTGCATGTGGACCAGACAAATTAAATTTGATGGGTGATTTGAAAGCATTCTTCTTATTTAATAACCGACATATAAATGATGCTTAATTATCTATAAGGTAAAAATTATTTTAAAAGTTATTTTACTAGGCTATACAATTCATGTAAATAAAAACAAATAAATTAACACATTTTAAACATTAACAATCGATAGTTGGAAAAATTATTGGATAAGCGTTGCGAGCGTATAGCGAGCGTTGCGAAGATTTCATTTCAATACACTGGAGAAAAAATCCGGAGTGTTTTTTTTTTGTTTTTTTTATATTATTTTTTTATTATTATTATTTATTTCACAAATCAAGCTACAAAGTACAATGTACACTTAACAAAGTTGAAGAGAATCAGAGAGGGCATAGCCCCATAGCAAGAATGCCTGATTCCCTTCATTAAAACTATTAAAATAACACATGTTAACACGATTCCGGCTTAACCGAACTCCTATTGCGATGAATTTTTTTGGAGGCCTTTGAAATCTCTGAACTTAGAACTGGCCACGTTTTTTCCCCGCAATCGAAAATTATTTCTCGTGAAAATCGCAATTTTACGATTTGATTCTATTTTAAAAACTTTCTTCGACTTATACACCCACATGCTTTATCCTATTGTAATGAATTTTTCACAGAACCTAAATTTTATGAATTGATATATTCGTGTGAAATACGAGCACATTTAAAAAATTATTTCTTATGAAAATCGAATTTTATGATTTTTTTTTTTGATTTTTAAAACAATTCTTCAACTTATAACACTTACATGCTTTATCCGATTTGTAATGATTTTTCACAGAACCTTAATTTTATGAATTAATATGTTGGTGTGAAATTTGAGCGCAATCTAAAAATAGTTTCTCATGAAAAAAGCAATTTTACGCTTTTTACATTAAAACAAAAAAACGCTCATCCAACAACGCGCCTGAAAAAGTGTTTGCGAAGCTTCCTAGTTTAAAATATAAAATAACAATGTGAGCTGCTTCAATACCATTCTCTCAAAAACAACTAGACAGATTGCCATCTACAAATAGCTTTTCATTCAGCTGTCACTGGGGAGGCCGAGGCCTAAGAGTTCCTGCTTCAGGAAGGCCCTTCATCCTAGAATCTTTTCAACTTCTCTTTCCACATTACTTGATCCTTATTAAATAGTTAAGGTGTGGACATCTAAAATACCACTTTTAATTTGAAAAACACGTCATTAATCGTACATATACTGAGTCTGCTAACGCACTTTTCGGGGCGGCGCAACTTTGGCGGCCCGAAACGCATGTTTCCCAACACGTTGGGCGGCCGTCCCCGGGACGCACGCGACCGGAATTTATGTAGAATTCAGATAAAAATACATCCGCCCCCTCGGACGCGGGTTTCCACCCCTTTCGACGAGTTTTTTGAACTCGTGTCGAAAAATACCGAAAACCCGGCGCCACGCGGCGGACGACGCTGCGTCACGAGTACGCGCGCCACACACTCGGCGCGACCACCGGCGTGTGCGCAAAGATCGACGCAACAAACCCGCCGTTTGACTTTTTCGCCCATCTCTCTTCGTTTGGCCGTGGCGACGTGGTACATTTCGATTTCGTGTTTTTTCAAAACTCTTATAAAGTTCGACGACAATTTCTGGTCGGAATTTTTTTTTTCATTTTTCTGTCTCTACGTCGCCTCTCGAGGTGGGCATTTTTCTTTTGTTAAAATGAAAAAAACTCGAAAAATATGCCACGTGTTCTTATGCTGGGCCAAATACAAAATGCACTGTTCCAAAATATTTTCAAAATTTTGGGTATACTCGAGAGCTATGTTCTTTGGTGATTTTGAAAGCTTGAAGAAGGACGCACAAGGGGGTGGAAAAAATTGTCCCCGAAATTTCGTAAAACAACGTGAAAAAAATTTAACAAACTTTGACAAAACTTTTAATTTACACCTTGCCTGTTGGAAATTTTCAAAAATCGAATTTGAACGTTTCCAAAAAAAAAATCCGAGCCCCATCCCCTTCGTGAGGGATGTATGTATACGAGATACAATAGTTTGGGTACCGGGAATCGAACCCGTCGTTAGGGTAGAATGTTAAATGTCCACCGGGACGTCCGTTTTTCTGTCTTCTTCAACCTTGAGGGGGCCAAAATTCATGGTAAATATTTTTTTTCGAAAATCTAAAGGGCAGACGACGCTGCACGAGACAATTCTCTACCAATGTTGTATAACACACTTTATACTTTGTTAATTTGCGAAGGGGTTTTGCCTCATAGAAAATGAGCATGTGTACACATTTATTTATAAAAGTGAAAACATGTTTACATGGATCGCAAATAAAAAACGGGTCAAATTGGGGCAAAAAATAAATTATGTTGTACTATAAAAATCGTTCAAGAGTCGGGCAATACGAATAGACAAGTTTTAGCCCTTCGTTTTTACCCCCAGTGGTCGAAAAATAAATCGGAAATGAATTTTCACACATTATCTGGCATCGATTTTGACCAAAAATGACCACTTTGACGCTGTGTACCTCGTAGTAGCATTTTTTGGGGAAAACCAAAAATATTGCCCGGAAAGCACGGGACCTGAACCTACATTTTGATAGCAAACACTTTGTGGTTTGTGACATTCGCACGTGTTTTTTTATTCCGACAAGCAAATCAATGTGTAATTATTTAAAGTGTGTAATAGCATTTTCTTATCCAACATGATTTTTTTAATGCCCCGAAACGGGCCCTATTTCGACTTTTAGGTCCCTACCATGTTTGGCTAATTAATTAATATGAAGTTTAATCTTAATAACAAAATTAACTTCGACTCACTTTTCAAAGGTCCTGAGCGCCGAAATTGCACTTGAAAATAATTTGTAATTCAAAAATGTAAAATAATCATCATTTAACATATTATTGCATGCTCACAGTGTGCTTTCTACCGAGACGAAAGGAACGATTTTTGTAGCAAAATCTATTTATATCTCAAGTATGTGCAATGTTGCTCAATAGAGGCTGAGGCTCAGAAAGGGTGTGGCCTACTATCCAATTCAAGAAATCAATTCAACACACTATGCACTTGAACAAGGCTCACGTGGAAGATAATGAAATTCAAAAACCAAAACAACACATATACTTAGAACTTGACAAGATCTACAGAAGGGTATGCGTGCAAGACATTCACCAGGTCAAAGGGTTCTTCAAGGGGCAATTTTGAGTAGTTAAAATATATATAAAAGTAAATAAAAATTAAATTTTGAAATGATTTCATTTTATATAAATCAATGAACCACTACAGGGGTCGGGTTTTGATCAAGGGGCAATCGAGGACATAAACCACTGTTGAGGGCAATCCCAGACTATTTTTGGGTGGAAGGGGAGGGAGAAATGTAAAGTAGAGTTTTTAATACTTAATCCTCTAATATTTGGTGAAATGAATTAACTTTTTTTGGTTTTGCACTTTCCAATTACGTCACAGGGCCGCGTCCAAGACATCCGATTTTCGAGGACTGTTTTGACTAAACTCCGCAATGACACAGTTAAGGGGGGGGGGGGGGACGAGGGGGGGGGATTTTGGAAAAGGGAAATAATACATTTGATCAATATTTTCAATCCTTTTGCAGAAACTATGTTTAATACAGTATTTCCGTCGTGATGGGCCATGATGATTGTGATACGAAGGAGTGGGCGAGGAGCGGGGGGGGGAGGGGGGGCTGGTGCAAAGTCGAGTTTTCAATATAAAAAGCCTTGAAAACTTGGTGATATTTATTAACATTTTTTGGTTTTGCTCTTTCAAATTATGTCACAGGGCTACGTGCAAGGCATCCGATTTTCGAGGACTGTTTTGACTAGATGCCGCAATGACACAGTTTGGGAGGGGGGGGGGGGGGACGAGGGGGATTTTGGAAATGGGAATTAATACATTTGATCTATATTTTCAAGATTTTTGACGAAATTATGTTCAATACCAGTATTTCCGTCGTGATGGGCCAAGATGAGGGGTTTTAAACGAAGTGGGTGGAGAAGGGGGGGACGGGGGAGTAAAGTCAAGTTTTCTATACATAAACCTTAAATATTTGGTGAAATGTATGAACTTTTTCGGTTTTGCTCTTTCCAATGACGTCATAGGGCCGCGACCAAGGCTCGGGCGAGTCAAAGATCCAAGGGCGGAGCCCCGGCGGGGGTTTGGGGGCTGGCCCCCACGGGGTCCAGGGGCAGTGCCGTACGGGGCCCAGGGGCGGAGCCCCGGCGGCGGTTGGGGGGCCCGCCCCTTAGATCAAGAATAAAGCAAACTAATAAATAGTCGAATAGCACAGGGGGTTTGGGGGCGTTGCCTTCGACGGGGTCCAGGGGCGGAGCCCCGGCAAGGGTTGGAGTGCTGGCCCCCCATACAAGAATAAGGTGCAAACAAACAAACAAACAGCACAGGGACCGCAGAACGGAAAAAAACGAAACGATTGGTATTATTTCGCTGGGATATTGATGGGTCTTGACCCAGGGCAAACGTCACCCTTTTTGGGGTGCCAAAGGGGGAATTTGGGATTTGAAATATTTTGATTTTTTGTTTTTCGTCGAACCAAATACGTCAGCGGTCCGGGTCCAAAAACGTAGTCAGGATATATCAAATATAAGACGTGTGCAAAAAATCTCTTTGAATTTCAAAAAAAAAGTGGTTGGTCGTTTTGGGGATCCAAAAACCATTTCTTATTGTCATAACTCGGGCAGTTCTTCTACGATCCGGCCCATCTTGGGCTCTACAGAATAGGACCGACAAGGCAAATTTTTCCGTGTTCCGGAAAATCGTCCCGGAAAATTCGGTGGGAATTTCGGATTTGATATATTTTGAATTTTTGTTTTTCGTCGAACCAAACACGTTATCGAGCCGGTTCTAAAAACGTAGTCAGGATATATCAAATATAAGACGTGTGCAAAAAATCTCTTTGAATTTCTCAAAAAAGTGGTTGGTCATTTTGGGGATCCAAAAACCATTTCTTATTGTCATAACTCGGGTAGTTCTTCTCCGATCCGGGCCATCTTGGGCTCTACAGAACCGGATTGACAAGGCCAATTTTTCAGTGTCCCGGAAAATCGTCCCGGAAAATTCGGGGGGAATTTCGGATTTGATTTTTTTTTTCGTCGAACCAAACACGTCAGCGGGCCGGTTCCAAAAACCGTAGTCAGGATATATCAAATATAAGACGGTGTGCAAAAAATCTCTTTGAATTTCTCAAAAAGTTGTTTGTCATTTGGGGCTCCAAAAACCATTTCTTTTGGTCATAGCTCAGGCAGTTCTTTCCGATACGGGCCGTCTTGGACTCTACAGAACCGGACCGACAAGGCCAATTTTTCAATCGTCCCGGAAAATAGTCCCGGAAAATTTGGTGCTCCGGAAAAAAACCGGAAAGTACGGAAGTTGTCTGATTTTCAAATTTCTTTTCCCACAAGTTTCGGAGGCCAAAGGGGAGTCTTAAAGTGTCCGGAAAAATTGTTGGTTATTTTAAGATATCCAAAAAACATTTATTTTCTTAATAATTTGGGGCAATTCTTCTCTGAATTGGGGCCATCTTGGACACTACGGAACTGGACGGCTGGCGACTACATTTGGCGTCCCGGAAATGCGTCCCCGGAAAAACTTTTGCCCCGGAATTTTTCAAAAGGTGCAATATCTGTCCGACTGGGTCTATTTAGACTCTACGGAAACGGGCGGACGAGACGCATATTTTGACGTTCAGGAAAAGCAGCTCGGAAAAAAACTGTTTGTCCCAGATTTTTCGAGAAATGCACAGTACGTCCGATCTGGTCATCTTGGGCTCTGCTAATCCGCGCGGACGAGGCAAAGATTTGGACGTATCGCTAAAGGTCCCGGAAAAACCGTTGTCCTGGTTTTTTTACAAAAGGCGCAATTATTGTCCGGTTGGGTCTTTTTTGGACTCAACAGAACCGCGCGGATGAGACGTACCAAAAAATGCCCAACCGCGGGCCTTTCGTAGCTCGGGCATTTTTTTCGTCCGATCGGCTCCATCTTGGTCTCTATGGAATCGGGCAGACAAGGCAAACATTTCCGTACCAAAAAAACGTCCCGGAAAATTTGTTGTCCCGGAAATTCACAAATTGCGTAAAAATGACCTCAATTAGATTTTTTTTTAAAATTTTTCGGGGCGGAGGGAAGATTTGGGCGTCATATCGAAAGTGCCCGGAAAACAATTTGTCCCGAGTCTTCGGATAAACGACAAAACGTGACCCGCATACCCCGCATCGCGGCCGTACGCGGGCGATTCTCAAGTTTGTCCGGCCCGACGAGGTTTTCAAACTACGAAGTATATCAAGTACGAGGTTTTCCATCCCTCCGCGCAGCGGCTTTCAAGCCGCGCGTGAGCGCGACTTTCACTAAAACTAATACTCTGTTAACATACGACCTATGGGGGAACGAGGTTTTCCATAAAACGAGGTTTTTTTCCACACCACGAGGGGGCGTGTGATACGGAATTTGGGTGGCCTAGACCGGAAAGGGATCGAGGATTTCGATATAAAAATACCCCCGGTCGCGCGGACCCCGTCTTCCCCCCCGTTTTCTCGAAAATGTCCAAAATTTTCGCGCGCGGCGGGTTTTCTGCACTTGAAGGCCGGGGAAATTTCTCTAATTTTTGCGTCACCCGTCATCTCTGGAGGTGGGCCCAATACGCAAGGGGAATAAGCGTAACCATTTAAAAAAACGTCCGTTTTCAAACGCCCGGCCCTTCACAGTACCGAATTTTTTTAAAAATTTTGGGTAAACTCTAGAGCTTTGTTTTTTGGTGATTTGAAAGCTTTAAAGAGGATGCAGAAGAGAGTGAAAAAAATTGTCCCGGAAATTTCTGTAAAAACCGAGAAAAAAAATTCCAAAATTTTGTCGTTTTTTCAGTGGTATTTTGAAATGTTCAAAAGTCGAATTTTAGCGGTCCCATAAAAAACTTTTCGTGTTTTCAACACCTTCGTTAGGGATGTATGTATCAGAAAAAAAAATAGTTTGGGGTACCGAAAATCGAACCCGTCTTTAAAGGTACAATGTTGAATGACGTCAGGGACGTCCGATTTTAGACAATGTCCAACTTTAATGGGCCGGAATCGACAGTAAATATTTTATCTCGAGCACAAGATTGATTCACTACAATGTATCGATTCGTCACGAATGATTTGGTCCCAAACTTTTTTTATTATTGAACATAGTTCGATACGAAAATGGAAATTACAAATTTGCCACGTATAAAAATTTATTCTCTGAAAATATTTTGCACCAACATTTAAATGGGGTGGGCGGGGGTGTAATAACCAAGATTTTATTTGTAATGTTGTGCTATTAAAATAAAAAATGATTCAGGGAATCCGGGTAATGAACGTTTAAACTCTTCGTTTTCACCCTCTGGGGGGGAAACATTACCTTTTACCGTTATTTTACAGTTTTGTGGGCATCTTGTTCGGATAAATAGGCCACCTTGGCGGTCGTAAACTCAAAGGAGACTTTTTTTTGAAAACGAAAAAATATCACTTGCACGCACGGGACATTTATCTACAGTTTCATAACAAACACTTTGTGTTTTGTTACATTCGGCCGTGTTTTTCCTTCCGACAAGCAATCCATGTGTAATTATTTAAAGAATGTAATAGCATTTTCTTATCCAACATGATTTTTTTGATGCCCCCAAATGGGCCCTATTTGACTTTTAGTTCCCTACCGTGTTGGCTAATTAATAATATGAACATCAATCTTTAAAAACAAAATTTACTCCGTCTCACTTTTCAAAGGTCCTGAGCGCCGAAATTGCACTTAAAAATTAATTTGTAATTCAAAAACGTTAAATAAATTATTAAAATTTACATTTTGCAAAGTTACTGTGTTCGGATAATACTGATGACGCTATTTGTAGCAAAAAACTATTTATATCTCAAGTGTTGTAAGAAAAAGTGCAATGCTTTGCATAAAATGAGGCCCTGAAAGGGTTAAGCCTACTATCCAATTCAAGAAATCAATTCAACACAATATTCACCTGAACAAGGTTCATGTGGAAGATAAAAGACATTCAAAATCCAAAAATGACACACATAGGGCTTAGAACTTGACAAGATCTACAAAAAGCGTATGCGTGCTAGACATTCACCAGGTCAAAGAGTCTTTAAAGGGGCAATTTGAGTAGTTAAAATATAAATAAATGTAAAATTTAAAAATTAAATTTTGAAATGATTTAATTTTATATAAATCAAAAGAACCAAATACAGGGTGTCGGTTATGATAAAGGGGCAATCGAGGACATGAACCACTGTTGAGGGCAATCCCAGACTATTTTGTGTGAGGGGTGGGGGGGAGGGGGAATGTAAAGTCGAGTTTTCAAAACTTTAAACATTTAATATTTGGGGGAAATGTATTAACTTTTTTCGGTTTTTACGTCACAGGGCCGCGTCCAAGGCACCGAATATCGAGGACTGTTTTGACTTAAAGCCGCAAATGACTCAGTTTGAGGGGGGGGGGGGGGGCGACGGGGGATTTTGGAAATGGGATTAATACATTTTTATCAATATTTTCAAGCCTTTTGACCCAAATTATGTTCAATACCAGTATTTTCCCTCGTGATGGGCCAAGATGAGGGGTTATGAACGAAGTGTGGTGGTGGAGGGGGGAGTTGAAGTCGACTTTCCATACAAAAACCTTAAATATTAGTGAAATTTAGGAACTTTTTTCGGTCTTGCTCTTTCAAATTATTTTCACAGGGCTGCGGGCAAGGCATCCCCATTTTCGAGGACTGTTTTGACTAGACGCCGCAATTACACAGTTTAGTGGGGGGGGGGGGGAGGGGGGGATTTTTGGGAAATGGGAAATTAATACATTTGATCACTATCTTCAAGCCTTTTGGCAGAATTATGTTTAATACCTGTATTTCCGTCGTGATGGGCCAAGATGAGGGGATATGAAGGTGGAAGAGGGGAAAGGGGGGGGGGGTAAAGGTCGAGTTTTCCCGTACATAACAAACACGACAGGGACTGCAGGACGGCTAAAAAACGTTACGATCATAATTTTTGCATTGGGGAAAATTGAAAGTTTTTTGACCCAGGACTACCGTCACCCTTTTTGGGGTGCCAAAGGGGAATTTGGGATTTGAATTTTTTTCATTTTAGTTTTTCGCCGAACCGAACACGTCAGCGGGCCGGGTTCCAAAACATAGTCAGGGGCTGTCAAATTTTAGGACGTGTGTAAAAAATTTCTTTGAATTTTTCAAAAAAGTGGTTGGTCATTTTGGTGATAAAAAAACATTTTTTCGTCATAAAATCGGGCAGTTCTTCTCCGTTCCGGGGCCAAACTTGGGCTTTTCGGAACCGGACTGACGAGGCTAATTTTTTTCGTATCCCGGAAAAGCGTCCGGAAAATTCGGCGTCACGGAAAAACCCGGAAAAAAGTACAAAAGTTGGTCAGATTTGCCAAATTTTTTTCCACAATGTTTCGGAGGTCGAAGCGGAAAATTTCGTAAGTGTTTCGAAAAAATCGTTGGTCATTTTTGGGGAAATCCAAAAAACATACTTTGTTAATAACTTTTGCAATTGTTTTTCCAATCTCCGCCATCTCGGACCCCTACGGAACCGGACGTCAGACGCCGACATTTTGGCGTCCCCGGAAAAACCCGGAAAAATACCAAGTGGTTTCCAAAATCAAAAAAAATGTTTTTAACAAGTGTTCAGGAGGACAAGGCGATTCCGAAAGCGTCGTGAAAATCAAACGTCAATTTTGGGAAAATCCAAAAAAACATTTCTTTTCTCCACAATTTGGGCAATTGTTGGGGGGGGGGGGGGGCGATTTGGAAATGGAAATTAATACATTTTATCAACATCTTCCAGCTTTTTGCGGAAACTAGGTTTAATACCAGCATTTCCATTGTGGTGGACCATGATGTGGGGATATGATGGAGGGGGAGGGGGAAAGAGGGGTTTAAAATAGAGTTTTTAATACATAAACCTTGACTATTTAGTGAATTTAGTTTAACTTTTTTCGGTTTTGCTCTTTCCAATTACGTCACAGGGCCGCGTCCAAGACATCCGATTTGAAGAGTTTGATTGGAGGGGGGGGGGGTGGGGAGATTTTAGAAATGGAAATTAATACATTTGATCAATATCTTTATGCCATTTCATTTTTTTTTGGGCGATACCAATGGCGTCAGAGGGATTTTTTACGGCCCTTATACTAAATTATTTTATTTTTAAATTGTTGGTCTATTTTGGAAAAATCAAAAAAACACTGTTTCTTTTAATAGCTCTGGCAATTTTTGTGCGATAGGGTCCATCTTGGGGTCTTTTGGAACCCTATTGGTCGAACGCAGCAGGGGTTATTAACAGGGGTTATTTTTAATTGTTAAATAATGTAATAACTTTTTTTACTACACCTTCTTTACCCGCAGCTTCGGGGCGGCGGGTAGGATCCGGCGACGTCCCGAAAAAAATGTCGGAAAACAAGGAAGCGTCAGCAATTGAACTTTTTGATTATTTTTTGGCCATGCATTTGTCGCCTCAGATTTATATGTTTAATTACCATAGCCGAGAATGAAAGAAAAAACGGGGAAAACTGTCTCGGTTTGCGATTTTTCCCCATCAGAAGGAAAGTAAAACCTAACATGGTAATACAACCGAACCTTGAATTTTCAAATAAACAGGCAACGGCTAGGAGATTCACGACTTCGACGGGCGAGACACACCAGATGTTTCGGGGGTCGTTGCATGCTTGGCCTGGCTTGGCCGGTCTGACCCCGTCTTTTCTGGGGCATCACATTCTGTCAAGGTCAGGACCGTTCCCGAGGATTGACGTAATGTGGCTCATGACGTGGCGCAGGGAATGTATCGATAGCAGCATTGCATACAATGAGTATAAGTGGCGTCTTTCACATCAGAGTCCCGAACAATTGTCCAGGAAAAAAATTTCTCACACATTTTACACAAAAGACGTAAAAATGTTCCGATTTCGAAAATCATTTTTCACCGTACTTAGAGGCAGCGGACAGCGTCCGGCGGCGTACCGAAAGTGTCCCGTAAAACAAATTTGTCCCAGGACTTCGAAAAAAAACGACAAACGTTACCCGCAAACTACCGAAATCGCGGCCCCGTACACGGACCGATTGCGATTTTTTTCCCCGGTCAACAAAGGTTTTCCAACTACGAGGTTTTCCCGGGATTTTAAGGGGGTTTTTTCCACCCCCTCCCTTTTAGGGGGTTTTCAAGGCCGCGCTTGTATAACCTAAAAGTTCAGCTTTTGGAAGTATTTCCAGTGCCCCCAAAAAGTCAAAGCGGTCTTGCATGATAGCTTTTTTTTGTTTTCCCTGCTTTGGTTTTGTGCTGATTTGACCCAAGTGACCATTTTAAAGGGTTCTTTTTCCGGAACAGGGCTGAGAGGGTGGGTGTCCCTATACTTGTTCAAAACGGGGAAAAAAGGAATTTGGCTTTTTTTGGAATTTACAAAATTTTTTTAAACAACAAGTTTTGTAAACTTTTTTCAGTCCCCAGATTGTGCCAAAGTCCCCCCAAAAGGGAAAAGATACCTTACAATTCACAAAAAGTTTTTAGTAGGGTTAAAACGTTTTTCTTTGCCCTGTTGTGGAAAAGCCCTCAATTATAAATGTAAAATGAAACCCCCAAAACATGAAGTTCAAAGTCAAACTGGCAGTGGTTATTGGATTTAACATCAACGTTTTCCCGCAAAAAAAAACGAAAGGGCAGGCCCTTCTTAAACAAAAATATCAATGTTTAAGAGAGGATTTTTTTTTTAAAAATATGAACATATATGGGATTGTCCCCGGGAAATTAGTAACGTCTAAAGGGTCGCTTGTTTAGTAGTCAAGGGATTTTTTTCATTAGAGGGGGGAATAATTTTAACTGTGGGGCCCCCTTGGACTTATCTGGCTTTACCACTACTAACTTTGTTAAAAAATTATTTTATTCCCATTTTTAAAAAATTTGGGGGTCACTTTTTTGCCCCCTAAAAACTTTTAAAGTCACGGGAAAAGAAAAAGGGTATTTAGATAGAAAATGTTAAAGGATCATAGGTCATAGCCAAACTAAATGCTGAAATGAAATATGGGCATACTTTGATTTCCTTAAAGAAACAAGTTTTATATTTTTTCTCATTTTTCAAAAAAATAGAAACTAGGGTTATTTGAGAGACAGACAAAAATGGTTTCCCCATTTTTAAACATGTTTGAATGAAAAGATTCAGCAAAAAGCCTACAAAACCTTTTTCCTGTTTTGGGGCGAAAGCTAGGGTTTTTTCTTTTTTGGTTTTTGCCCCTGTATTATTAAAAAAGGTTTTTTTAATATTTTTATAAATATTTTTTAGGAAAAGTTAAGTCCCGGCGCGCCCGGATTGGGGTGGGGGCCCTTTTTGTAAGTTTATAGTTTTCTTTTGGGAAACCCCTTTTTTTTGGGGAAGTGGGTTTTTTAAAAGGGATTGTAGGTGATTTTTGCAAGTTTTTTATTGTTACTTGGGTTAATTGTTATTTAAAAAAACCTCAAAAAAACGTATATTAAAACCTTTTCTAGGATACGGGCTAATTTTTTTAACTTTTTCTTTCAGAAAGCAAATACATCACCATTACCTTAATGTCAATGTAAATATGAATGTTGTAGCCCCACCCGTTTGGTCAGAATCGGCCCAAAGTCCCGAAAATATCGCACTAAAAATCGAAAAAAAAATCGTTTAAAAAATACGATATTTTAATGAGAAATGTTTCTTCGATTGTACCCAAAAAAAATACACCCCTAAGTTTAAAGATTCGAAGGTCCTTCCAACTTTCATCAAGATCGGATATGCCGTTTGGCCTGGTAGAGAGTTAAACAAACAGACAAAAAACAATAGAACAAAAACAAAAAAAAAAAAAAAAAACGAACTAAATTTTTTGGGGGTCAGTGAAATTGAAGTCTTCGCTTCGCTCATCCAATTATTTTATACATTATATAAGCGTCTGTATTCAATCGAGCCAATTTTATTTCTAGTTGCCAACCCCTGCTTAACATGTGTTATACACGTGCTTCGTCTTTTTAGCTCTCCAGATGTGAGTTTATAGACATTTCACTGAAGTACTTACTTTCTTTGCAGGTGCTGCTGTAGACTGATGTCTAGAGAGGTCATAACAATGTGAAGTTGAAGAGATTACTGGAGCTAAAGCATTTTGACAATAGGGCTTAACAAAGCGGCCTTGTGAAAAACGGTTCCAACCTTTTGAAACACATGCTAAAAGCTAGACTCACAGTAATAGATTGCTTCAGGCCTTAGAAATTTGAGTGAACTGCAGTGAATTTGTTCATCTAATTTTTGAAAATGTTTATTCGATAATGCAAATTTAAAAAATTAAATATATCTCTTTCAACGTGGTATTTTGTTACCTCCCTGGCTTTAGGACGTGGAGATCTGGGAGACCATAATCTAGCAAAGAAGTCATTAAGATCTGATAAGAAGTGTTTTTTCTTTCAGTTCAACAAAACAAACAATTTCTTTGCTTTCTTTACTTTACTGGATACATCGCGGTATTATTCCGCCAATGATTGCT
>JAMZAV010002733.1:0-82962 GCA_024449915.1 Sweltsa coloradensis
AATTATGGCAACACGCCGTGACGTGATGCCGTAGTTGCTGTCGATGACGAGAGACAGGGTGGGTGTGCCTATACCTTCAATGCCTATTCTGCTCGCGGCTCTGAATTCAATTAATATTTAGTTATCTGCTGCTGTAATTTGTCAACCAATAGATTAGACGGTAGACGGTTATGTGACGTACTTATTGTTCATTTTTTATATTTATATTTATTTTATTTTATATATTTTTTTCCTATGCCGAAAGCTTGATTTTTCAATCATTTTTCTTCCTGGCTATCCAGTAAATATGTGCTTCCTTCTCTGGCCCGCTCAGGTTATTTGGCAGGGCGTCAATGTCAGATTTAAGTGCGGCGCAGCTGAAGAGGTGCGCTATGTCCTGAAAACCCGATGTACATAGTTTGCAAGTTGCTGGTTCCTTTGTGATTTGAAATCGACTCAGGTGGTGCTGCAGGACGTCATGTCCTGTGGCCAGCCGGAACTGCGCTGTTACCACCTTTCTTGTCCAGGATTTGTCTGGCCCTTTGAGGACCTCGTCCCGCCATGGTTTGTGATGCATCTTGGCCTCTTGAAGTCTTCCACAGGATGTCTTGAGGTCCTCCTTGACAAGGTTTTTGGCAGAGTTGTCGGAGATACTCGCCGTGTCAGGGGCAGACATCTTTGAGCCCAACTTGGCTAGCGCATCAGCCTTCTCGTTGCCCAGGATGTTGCAGTGGCTGGGCACCCATTGAATTTTAAGCACTTTTCCATGCATCACATTTTTTATTAAACTCTTTTTAAGAGACAGGGTGGCTTCTTTACATTTTTCCATCTGACAGATCTTCTTGATGGCGGCCTTGCTGTCAGAGATAATGACAAATTTGTCTTTTTGAGTGGAAAGGTTGGTGTTTCTGCGATTTTCTCTGCTGCTCTGGAGATGGCATTTATTTCTGCATCAAAAATGCTCGAGCCTGGTGCCATCGGGTGCGCCTCTTCAAAGAAGATGCAATGGAAGCCAAAGCCAGTATTCCTCCCCGAGCTGTTTCGGGAGCCGTCCGTAAAGACATGCACCCATTCGGATAGTGGGTAGTGCTTCTTCAAATGCGCTTCGATAAGCACTTTCAGCTCGGACTGGCTTTTTTCCTCCTTCTTTCCCATACCTTAAACTTGAAGATTGAAGTCAATTTTGATAGTTGAGTTTTGGAAGGCTATTGACATCTAGGCTGGCAGCTTTTGTCGAGGATGGTGTAGCAGGTCCGGACAGTGCTCCGTTTTTAGGAGTGTTGTCTTTTGGGCAAAATTTGTGTGTCCTGCTGCGCTCGCCGTTGGAAAGGCTAGCCAAGATATGTCAATTCTCGCCAGTTTTTCATGCAGTATGATGGCTTTCTGCTCTAGTCTCTGTATTAGGGGCTCTACTTTACAGTAGGCTTCCATTGCCGCGACCGGTGTTGTCTTTACTGCACCGCTGGCTAGTCGAAGGGCCTGATTCTGGATTTTGCCGAGTATATCAAGGTTATGCTGCGCCGCTTTATTTTATTTGTTTACATTATTAATTTATTCCATTTCATCTATAAATCTACAAGCGTGCACAGGAGATTGCAAGACTTGCTTGGGGCCTTGGTACATTTGCTAAATTAGTCCTAGATGAGACCAGTTTCAAATCCATCTTTTCTTACCAAGAGATTAGCAACAGAGGCTGTGGCAGATACATAAAATATATAAAAAAAAAGAAAAGAGTAACTTCCACAAAAAGATTATAAGAATTCAATCTATCACAGATAAAGATACAAATAATTATTATTTCCGGAAAAACAAAAGAAAAAAAACGCACAGGCCAGGTCTCGAACCGGGTACCTCTTGCATGCTACGCGAGCATGCTGCGCTCATGCCACTCGAGTCCACGGCTTTGGGAAGACTTAGATGAGTACTCCTGCAGACCGACGCGGGACGTTTGAGGAACGCTGAGAAGAAACGAGCGTTATAGCTTTTTGTTTGTACTGAGGGCGCTGTTTACACTTGCAAATCCATCAGCCAATGTTTCTTTATCGTAATACACAGCCATATTCTGCAGATGTACGCAACTACTATTTATTTCTATATAATATAAGTTCGAGGTGGACGCTCGTAGCTTGCTACAACCTTTGGGACATTCAGTACCGCCATCATAACAAACCAGTGCTATGTTTAGGGTTACCATTATAAGTGTCTCAGCAAAAAAGAGGACATTTCGTTCACAGACATTCGCGGACTACAAGGGGTCTGGGGCGGAGCCCCAGCCGCCGGAGGCGAATTTTTCTTTTTACATTTTTACCGTCAGGATAGCGTTTAGAGCGATCTGAACACGGTTCAAGGAAGGACAGTGGTGCCGACGCCTTTTAAATTGAGGGGTTATTTTTTAAATGAACACTACATTTTATGACAAAAACTAAGACAAGTGGCCTAGGCGTACAACACTTCCCGTACGATGTGGACACAAGGCACGAAACGTATGGAAATGGTAACTAAATCACGTGATAGTACACTGCTTGCTGCACAGCCTGGCGTGTTGTGACACGCTCGGACACGCTCGGACATGATCGGCTGCTCGTATTTGGCGATTTACAGTCGGTGGATGGTAAGTGAGGGGGCGGAAGGGTGCGCATGCGCCTCTGCATGGAATTGGGTGAAATAACCGGACATTTGCATTATTTTGAAAAAACCGCCCGGACAGACATCAAAAAAGAGGACATGTCCGGCTTTAACCGGACGTATGGTAACCCTAGCTATGTTGCCAAGTCAACATGTGGTTGTTCGCTACAAGAGAGGTAGAATTAAAATCTTCATTTGTGGTTTTGAATATCTTAATGTCGATGAAGAACATATAGGCCTATATAGAGAGAATTTATGTTCGTTTTGCATTTCTTCTTCAAGTGCAACAAATATTTATACACCGATTATTGTATAATATTTAGTTTTATGATTGTATCTAGCATGATATACTACTGGAGTCAAAATACTACACGCGCATTTAGAACGGAACAATATTATTATTTACTTTGTATAAAATACATAAATTCATGAAGTTGTGTTGAATACGGTTTTAAATAATACTAGATGATAATAATAGGCCTATAGATCAAGTATTATTTAAAGTTTATTT
The DNA here is from genome assembly GCA_024449915.1 of Sweltsa coloradensis. Classification (NCBI taxonomy): domain Eukaryota; kingdom Metazoa; phylum Arthropoda; class Insecta; order Plecoptera; family Chloroperlidae; genus Sweltsa; species Sweltsa coloradensis. The sequence goes on from JAMZAV010002733.1 coordinate 3,116, forward strand.
AATGTTAAATAAATTGTTGTTTTGATAGTGATTAAAACTGATAGGCTTATTTAAATGTGGACTGTATATTTATTTATTTATTTGAATTACTTTACTTTCAAACATAGTACACTCATTTCACATCCATTTCAACTCGTTCGTTGCTAGTGACTACTAAAAACATATTTTATAACAAAAACATGATGTGAGGTCACAGCCCTCACAATGCATAACAATATTATGCCTTCTAAACTCAAACATACTCCCCCCGTTGATTGGAGATCAAAATACAAAGAAGTATTACATAAGACATTGAGTAGGGAGAGGAATTAAATGACGAATTGGTCTCTTCATCACGTTGCGACCTAATCGTATGTTGACAACTCGAACAAGCCCATCAATCCCTGGGCAGATGCTCTCTACGACCCCCAGTTTCCATTGGAGAGGAGGCAGACGATCATCTCGAACAAGGCACACCATTCCTGGTTGTAGATTGTTGTGGGAAGTGGACCATTTCTGTCGTTGCTGGAGTCCGTTGAGGTAGTCCTTGACCACATTTTCCACAACTGCTGGTGCATATGTTGGACTCGTTGCCAACGTGATAACTGGTTGATTGTAGACGTGTTAAGCAAGTCTGGCTCAGGTAGGCTTATTAATGGAGCGCCTATGAGAAAATGACCTGGACTTAAAAACGTTGGATCATTAGGATCGTTTGACAAAACGGTAAGAGGACGGGAATTCATACATGCTTCAATTTGAGAAAGTAGAGTAGCTAATTCTTCAAACGTCAGTGTAGCCGTCCCTACCACACGTTTCAAATGAAATTTCATGGACTTCACTGCAGCTTCCCAGAGACCACCAAAGTGTGGTGCACTGGGTGGAATGAAGTGCCACGTAAATTGTTCTTTTGCAGCATATTCCTTGATCTGATCGCAGAACGATTCGGTAAGGAACAGCCTACGCAACTCTTGAAGCTTACGGTTTGAGCCCACAAAGTTCGTAGCATTGTCACTGTAAATGTGTAGACACTTGCCTCTTCTGGCTGTAAACCTTCTTAACGCTGCTATAAAGGCTTCAGTCGTTAAATTACTCACTAGTTCCAAGTGTACAGCTTTTACTGCAAAGCATACAAATATTGCAACATAGCATTTGATTGTAGTTTTGCTGCGTACTGATCCAGTCTTTATTGAAAAGGGACCAGCATAATCTACTCCTGTGTTCACAAAGGACGAGATGGTTGAACACGGGCTTTAGGTAATTGACCCATCAATTGTTTTGATGTTGATACCTTCAGTTTGAAACAAGGTAAACATTTGTGAATGCAATTCTTGATTACTTGTTTTGCTCTGGGGATCCAATATTGCTGGCGCAATGATGCAGTTAACAATTGCGGACCAGCATGAAGTAGCTTGAGATGTTCAGAATTGATAATCAATTTAGTAAGATCATGATTTGGTGGAAGAATAAGTGGATGCTTGTTATCGTATGGAAGTTCTGAATTATTTAATCTCCCACCGACTCGCAGGAACTTTTCATCGTCTAAAAATGGATGAAGATTTAACAGTAAGCTTTTCTTTGAAACTTGACCGTTGTCTTGAAGCTCTTGAATTTCACGAAGGTAAACATCTTTTTGCACACATTTAATGCAAATTTTGAGAGCAGATTGCAGCTCCTCAGCAGATAGCACACCTGACTTTCTTGACATCGAATTCTTACAATTGAAGTTGAATCGCAAACAATACGCAACTACGTGTGTCAGTTTCGAGAGTGACGAGTATTTGGAATAATCTCGGTTGTTACAGTATTAGTAACTAACATGGTGTTGACAATTCTACGTTTTTCGGATATGGAATTGTCACTGTTCAATGATGGGACGGATGAGGGCCACGATAGAGTAGGTTGCTGTAGCCAGTCAGGTCCGTGCCACCATATATCAAGTTGTTTAAGTGTTTTAGGATCAGTTCCTCTTGAAATAAGATCTGCTGGATTGTGTTTGGAAATTACATGTTTCCAATCCTTAACATTAGTGTATTCTTGAATTTTGGATACTCTGTTCGCAACAAATGTTTCCCATCGATTTGAAGACGAGGATAACCATGATAGAACAATGGTTGAATCCGTCCAAAGATGTATGCTGTCAATCTTAAGGTTCAAGATTGGTAGTGTTTTTTGTACCAGTTGCGCTAGTAACAATGCGCCACAAAGTTCTAAACGGGGCAGAGTTACCTTTTTTACAGTGCTACTCTTGATTTTGAGCACAGTAGATGAATACTAACTTCATTTGAACATTGACTGACCTGAGATATAAACACGATCCATACGCTCGTTCTGATGCATCTGAGAAACCATGAATCTGTATGTCTATGATTGGTGCTTTGCATAGAACTAATCGGTCAATTTCAATGTTGTTGACAAAAGCAAGTTGTTGTAAGCATCGTGTTGCCAAGAAGGGAGCTGAAGCTGTGCCGTAGGTGACTGTTGTAAGCTCGTAACATTTGACAGATTCTTCAGGCGATGTTCTCCAGAGAATTCTTTGATATCGAGTGTCCCGTGGATCTACGTTGACTTGACGATACATTTTAGCAATGTCAGCTGTAAATGCAATTTGATGTGTTCTAAACCGTACCACGATTGACCACAAGTCTTGTTGAATAGTAGGACCCACCATCAGGATATCATTTAAGGATTTACCGTTCGTAGTTTTGGCTGAAGCGTCAAAAACAACTCGTGTCTTGGTTGTAGTGCTGGAAGCCTTAAACACAGCATGATGAGGGAGATAGTATACATTGTCAGAATGTACACCTGAATCTGTCTGCACTTGTACCATATGGCCTAGCTTTTCGTATTCTTCAAGAAACTTGTTGTATTCCAATCGTAGTTCTGGTTGTTTGTGCAGCCGACCTTCCAAATGTTTAAATCTGTAGCTTGCCTGATCGAATGAGTTACCAAGAGTCTCATGATCTGCCTGGAATGGAAGCCTTACTACAAATCTCCCTTTACTATTCCTTGTCACAGTTTCTTGGAAATGTCGCTCACATTTTTGTTCTTCGTCGGTTCTTGGCTTTGAGTGGACTTCCTCAAGTTCCCAGAAACGTTGCAGTTGCCGATCTAGACTGTCATCTGTTTGCAAGAAGTGTGCGGTAACAGATGCAGTAGAGGCATCGCCACATACTTGTTGGAAACGTCCTGCCAGTATCCAAAACCTAGCTTTGTATCCTGTTGAATAGGATAATTATTCTCTAATCTTGACTTTCGTCCAGGCCTTAGAAGATGGAAAAAGAGTTCTGCCCCTATCAACAGATCAATCCTTCCTGGCTGGAAGAATGTTGGGTCAGCTAAATCGACGTCGGGTATATTCCACTGTTCATGTTCAATCAACATATCTGGCATCTGGCCGGTTATGCGTTGCAGAACCAAACATGACAAGTTAGCATTGAAGTTGCCTACTTTAGATTGCAGTTGGCATTCAACCATATGCTTTGATTCTGAGGCTACGTTATTGATACCTCGAATTGAAATGGGGTTCCTATGTTTCTTTAATCCTAATCGTTGTACTAAATCTTCAGTACAAAAGTTAGATTGACTTCCACTGTCCTAAAAGAGCTCTACACTCTTGAAGCTTGCCATTACAATCTTTTATGAGGACTATTGCTGTTGATAGTAGAACATGTGATTGGATATCCTTGAATGCACAGCATGCGTTCTGAAACTGGTTTGAACTTCCCTCGTGACCATTATCTGTGTTGTCACATAATGGTGCAGGATTAGAAATTCTCTGAACCATGTCAGAAGAACCCACGTTTTCAAGATGAGAATTGTGTAACAGAGTATGATGTTTTTTGCCACACTTTCGGCAACCCTTTGAGTGGCATGACTTGACAACGTGCCCAGTGCGAAGACAGTTGAAGCATAACCTGTTGTTTTGTACACAATATTGTTTCTGAGCTAGGCTTAAGTTCCTGAACTCATCACATTTGTACAACGAATGTGATTCATTGCAACTCTGACATTTAGGTACAGTTGTGTCTGTAGGCCTAGAAATGTATGCATTAGACTTTCTATCGCTTGGATTGAATCTTCCCTTGACTTCAGCAGTAATGAACTTACGATCTGTACAATTACTGTTACTGAAGGGTTGAACGTTTTCTAGAGCTTGTCTTCTGTGTTCAAGAAAAGCGATGAAACTATCAAGTGATGGGAATGCTTGATCATTGAGAGTGAGTTCCCATTCTTTGCGTGTATTACTATCTAAACGTCTGGTGAATAGATGTAACAATATGACTTCTTCCAAAGGTGTTTCAATACTAAGGGCCTTAAGAGCATTTAGATTACTAGTCACTGTGTTGATAAATTGTAACAATTCAGTTGCAGATTCTTTTTGTACTGATTTAATATCAATCAACTCTTTAAGATGTTGAGATGCTATCAGCCTTTTATTTTGATACCGATTTTCCAATAATTTCCAAGCCACAGTGTAGTTATTCTCAGTCAGAGGTAAATTTTGAATCAATTCTAATGCTTGTCCTGTTAGAACAGATATCAGATAGTAGTACTTTTCTATAATGGCCACATCGTTGTTGTCGTGAACCATAGCTCTGAAGCTGTCACTAAACGTCAGCCACTTTGTATAAGAGCCGTCAAAACTAGGCAACTTTATAGACGGTAGGTTTAACTTAGTCTTACTAGGCCTGCGAGATGCGCCGATTGTATCATTTGAGGCGTCTAGGTCAACTAAGTGTTGTCTAGGTTCTAACAAGCCTGACATAGTTGCTCTAAGGTCATGAACCAGAGTTTCAATGGTGATCCTCTCTCCTTCATGGTCTATGTTTTCATCATGCAACTCTAGATTGGTTTGGACCTCATCAAACCTTGTCCAGGTTTCCAGTAACTGTTCAAGTCTAATTTGTATCTTATTGACATCCTGCGATATGTCGAGACTACTGACAAACGTCTGAATTCGTGAAATGGTAGCTTTATAAATACCTCTCTGCTTGACCCAAAGCTTGATTTGTTTTGTGTCCATGTTGAAAGGCTAAAGTAACAAATAGTTTGTCTGACCTGTTTTCTGCTGGTTGCTGACACTGTCGAAGCAAAGCAAACTCGTGATAAATCTGGCGCGGTTGGACCAATGATTAAAACTGATAGGCTTATTTAAATGTGGACTGTATATTTATTTATTTATTTGAATTACTTTACTTTCAAACATAGTACACTCATTTCACATCCATTTCAACTCGTTCGTTGCTAGTGACTACTATAAACATATTTTATAACAAAAACATGATGTGAGGTCACAGCCCTCACAATGCATAACAATATTATGCCTTCTAAACTCAAACAGATAGGGTAGTTCACTCAATTGATCGACTTTAAAATTAAGTATTGCACCTCTTATTGACCCTATATTTGCATAATGGCCAAAATGGAGTTTTTAAAATTTTTATTCAAGTTCCTCGTTCATTCAACTAACTTTCATGCATTTTCCTTTGACTTTCAAAATATCTGAACGAGTGCTCTGGAATAGCCTTAATGGGTATTCACCCGCTAAACTCAAAAAATATATTTTATTCATAACAACTAGTTATGAATTTACAAAGTAACAGAATAATTATTGGGTCCACCATGACCTCTTAAAAATTTGTCAAACGTAGTAATTTTCGAGCTTGGTCCCATCAACAAAAATCTCCCATAAGAAATAACATGGGGACGATCTTTATGCCCCGTGACCTTGGATGATTTTGATCCAAAAAAATATTGGCCATTATTGACGTACGCGATAACCTGTTCTGTAATTCCTCTATATTTTGTTTTATAATTTGGACAAGTGGTTTGGTCAAAATATGCTGATTACTAAGAAGGAGTGTGATTTTGGAATGCATATTTTTTAGTGTTTAGTACATATTTGTGCACAGTTTCAAGATACAATGTTATATAGGGCCATTTTAGTTTGGTACAGTGCTCTAGTATCTATTTTGGAACAAAAAAGTAGCAGGTTAAAGCCGATTTACGAAATTTGACAAACGTCAAATTTTGCATATTTTAGGATAAAAAACTTTAAAAATTTGTGAAAAATCACAGTTAGGCCTACAAGATATAATTTTTTAAATGGTCATTTTAGTGTAGGCTAGTAGCCTATTATGCTATAGATTATGTGGTAAAAAATAATTTTTGAGTGTAACACTAACAGCCCTTGCGGAAGTCGATTCTGCCATGTATGTATGTAAACTAGTATTGTAATAACTTCTCTTGTAAACCAAGGATATTTACAAAAAAAGTTCTAACAAATTTTGAGTACGGTATGATGTAGGCCCTATATAAATGTATGTAAAAAATTCAAAATGTAAACATAGCTAATGACTGCAATACCTACCTAATGCGGAAATGGGAATGGGAACATTTTTTATTGAGGCTTTGAGTTTGAGCATCTGCCTTTGCCACCCTTTTCTTGGCCCCTAGGGCTAGTGTTCATATTCTTGAGGATTAGCACCCAACATTTTGAAAGCAATCATACTCATATTACATAATATGTGTGTTTAGAAAGACAAAATTTGTAGTGAAAGTTACCCCTAAATCCTTTATAGGGCTAGTGTCCCCCCTGCAGCACTGTAAAGATACAGCCATATCTCTCCCTCATCAATTATTAACAATAACTCTAATAATTTGCCCTTATTAAATTTTACAATCCATATTTCCATATTTATGCAATATAAAAGCCGGGATTAGGCCATTGCAATCTCTGTAGAACAAAGCGCTACTACATGTTAAGTGTCTTACTGTATCATTTCGTACTTTTGTTCACAATAAAATTAACTTATCTATGTCATACAGAGGACAGACCCATCTTAAACGATGCATCATTAAATTTCCTTGAATAATTGTCTTCAATATGGAGATAATATTTATGAGAAACTAAAGTAATGTGTATTTCTTTAAATTGTTTATAATAAGAGAATTGCAAAGTAGCGAGGCAAAAGTGGACTTGATATTTACGTTTTGTAAAAATTGGTACGGAACTAGTGCAATATGGCAGACAATTGACGCGCATTATTTGATTTTGTTGTTGTTGTTAGATATTGGAAACATCAGACAGCAGTATTGAAGATTTGTTATTATCGTTAATTAGCAGCTATTCTGACAACGGGGTATGGCAGGTATTGTTTTTGTTAGGACTAGGCGTATACTCCGTGGTGTAGCCAAGAATCGTGATTATGCCGAAGTAAGGTCCAGGTCCTAGGTCAAATTTTGTTTTCTTATTGTTTTAGTTTTGAATAAAATTCTTCTTGTTGTTGGGCCCCTTGAAGGTATTTTATTGTCACTTCTATTTACTCCATAGCCCGTCAGCTGATCAGCGTCTGAAGAGGATGCCATGTTGGCACGATGTTTGATAATTCTTATTCCATTGGGGATTGAACTAGACTGAATGAGTGCAGCACTCGGTGAGTGCAATGACGTCACTGTGAAGTTTCAATGCAAACTAAATGCGCACTCGCCAATTTGCCAATGCAATGCCAATTTGGAAAACACCATTAATTAGTTTAAACCAAATTGCCCTATTGTGTAGGTAAACCGATAGAGAAATAACCGGGAAGAGTGGAAACACAATGTTAAATAGCGGGAACCGCAAAAATTAGTTTAGAAGTTCGGAAGATTAATTCATAGAAAGCAGCACCAACATCTTTAGTGTCGCGATCTATGAATGACTCTTCCAACTATCAAGTAACAACTAGCGCAACCTAGTGACTACTGCTTGGACTATCTAGGCTTTTCGTGGCGCCGGTGGGGGGATTTCAGTTTTATTTCATGGTTTTGTTCATGTAATTGAAAGAAATGTTAAAAGTGCGTGAAGAGAGTATCTACTAACACTTTTATTATTTCTTTCAACGACTTCTGGGACTTTGGAGACCTATTGGGACATTAAATGTTCATCAATATCCGATATTGCAAACACCACCACTAGGCCTAGGTCTAGGCCAAGGCCTGCTTGCTGGAGCCAGTTCTTTTATCAGTACACACGCGTTTTATTCTGAACTAACGAGTATTTACGAATGCACTTGGCGCTGCAAGAGTGGTTTTAGAAACTCTCAAACAACTCAAAACTTTGATTTTGGCACTAAAAAAACGAGAAACAACACAAATAGCAAAGACTGACAGCAGGCTGGAACTGAACCGAAAAAAGAAATGCCTATCACTGCCTTCTCGGCGCTCGCCGCTCGCGGTAAACATCACCGTTACCATGGTTACAGTCTTCGATGGTGCTGCTTTCTGTGAATGAATCTTCCGAACTTCTTGGTAAACACGGTAGCTCGATGGTTCCCGCTCGGCTATGCTTGTTACCACCCCGTGGGTAAACCGACCTTAAAGGGGTATTTAACCGCTAAACTCAAAAAATATATTTCATTTAGGCTAACTAGTAATGAATTTAGCAATCAACAGAAAAATTATTGGGACAACCGTGACCTCCCAAAGAATTGTCAAACATAACATTTTTCGAGCTAGGTCCCATTGGCAAAAATCTCCCATAAGAAATAACATGGGGACGATCTTTATGTGCCGTGACCTTGGAGGATTTTGATCCAAAAAATATTGGCCATTATTGACGTACTCGACAGCCTTTTCTGTAAATTTTCTATATTTGTTTTGTAATTGGGGCAAGTAGTTCGGTCAAAATATGCTGATTACCAAGATGGGGTGTGATTTTGGAATGCATATTTTTGCGTGTTTGAGGGTATATTTGGGCACAGTTTCAAGACACGATGTTATGAAGGGGCATTTTAGATTGGTAGGGGAGATTGGGGTAATAAGGAATTGGGGTAATTGGGAACAAGCCCTATAATTAAGAAATTTGAAGATGTAAATTTTTATGAAAAATTGTTTGGTAAGGAACATACCTTCTTCTTTGAAAATGTAATCAATTCTACTGAAAACAATAACTTTTGATTGGTGTTTTTAGGACTCTTGTAAGGTACTGCAAAAAAAGTGTAAAATGTTTCTAACAATGTTTTAAAAATCAAATTTTCCTTTCTTATAAGAATTAATTAAACGAGGGAGCGGAGCGACTGAGTGTCTCCATTCAACTCAAACGGCCCTCATTCTGTGATTCTGTCTGTCTGTACGTCGAAAATCAGCCGAACCGCTGAACAGATTGGGCTGAAATTTTAAACAGACATCCGGTACGAGTTTACTGAGAACTGTTAACAAAATCAGGTAGATCCATTGCGATTTAATCCTATAATAAAAAAAATGTGATTTTTATAATATCGATAGCATTTGTTTAGTAGCAGCTAGCTGGACGTGATCTACGTTAGCTTGAATGGCATAGTGGTAAGAATTTAGCCTACCGCGCGGAGGGTTGGGGTTCGATACCCGTTAGTTCAAACTTTTTTTATATTTTACCACCCACATATTATTTTTTGAGGGGTGTTAACCCATCCGCACCAGCGCCCCAAAACGCTAGCGCGCCCACGGAAACCGCGCACTTTTGCCCTCTGCACATCAAAGTTGCAGCGTAGTACAGTAAGAACGTAATCAACATCATTACTGTCACTATCGCTTATTATTACTGTAGCATTATTTCTAGGCCTAGGCCTGTTCACAACTAACAATACAGGAATTTGTAGGGCTACAAGTACGACCCTCGTGATCACGCCCATTCCTAACCTCAATGCTACTCCCACGCACACCAAAGCACATTTCTTCTTCGCTGTCACTTTCACTTAGGCCTACTATATCTGCACCGTTCTACGCATACAATTAAAATCACAACCTTCACCATCACTATCACTGAATCTGATCGAAGAACATCCAAAAATTTACTGATTTAGTATTGTTTGTGCCGAGAACGACGCTTTGATTGATCCGAATCTGCCATTATTGACAGTAGACAGGCGGGTAAGTTTCACGTCGATAACAAAGTCGATTGTAGCTTCACGTTTTTGCCGTAAGAGTACCAAAGAACACCACTAGATGTCACTACATGCTTGACGCGGGAAATGCAACAAAAAGTACAACAATTGGCCGATAGGAGCTGATACTACTGCAGTTTGAATGGCAGCGCGCGTAAATGCGGACCAGTCCGCTTATGGCTTCCGTGGCCAGGCTATGATTCGCGGGCTAGTCCGCTTACGGGTGCAGATGGGTTAAATGGGAAAAAAAATTATGTGATTTTGTTTTATCTAGGAAATTTATTAATGTTTCACGCTAATACGTTTTGAACACGATTCGCATTTTGAATGTTCAATTTTAACTAGGGAAACGCCAAAGTCGATGTAAAACGAGTGAGTGAGCCAAGTGTTGAGTACCCGGGAACATCCCCTTTCCTCCCATAGGTTACCTAAGGCTGGATCTAGCCCAGTATGGGGAATGATACCGGGTAGTGGTACTATGTCACACAAGTGTTGAGTACCCGGGAACATCCCCTTTCCTCCCATAGGTTACCTAAGGCTGGATCTAGCCCAGTATGGGGAATGATACCGGGCACTATGTCACATGGCTCACTCACTCGTTTAATAACGACTTTGGCGTTTCCCTAGTTGTAGTAAAGACTGTACCTATGCTTATTTTACTGCTTACATATGAGAGTGCCTTATTTTGATTTTTGTAATTTTTTATCTCTTTCCTCTCCTAAAAGTAGGGGGTAAGGGAACACCCATGAGGGGTAAATAGGAATACTAGGGGAAAATAGGAATGAGTCATAGTGTAATGCTATATCATAGGGGTAAATGGGAACAACCATGTCTCGTCATGCAGGTAGGGTAATAAGAATCCACAATCATCAACCACTGGAAATTGAAGTAAAATTCCTAGAGCGTAGAGGTAATATCTTTGCTTGGCCCTTGAGGGATGACTTTGACATCATTCAAGAGGCAAATCTTTTCCTAGGCCCAATTAAGCTCATTGGGGTCACTAAATTTAATTTAGAACCAGATCCAAAAATAATTCAATCATTTTGGGAAAAGTTTAAAACACAACAAGTAGGCCCTGATGAAAATCTGGGTTAATAAATTAAATGTGAGGGAAGTGTTCCTTATTGCCCCCACTTAAAAAGTGTATATTTTTCCTATTAAACAGTAATTCATGCATAACAATTTCTATATTTGTAATTTTTCATGATACAAATACTTTCTTTAAATATTAACATCATGCTATGAGAAGCTTTGTGTAGTTTTAAGACAAAAATTACAGTTTAAAAAAAACTGTAATGTCATGTTTCTAGCTATTAAAAAAATACTACAATTTGCATCTGTTCTAACTTTGTCAATAAGCAAGATATCAAGATGAATTCTTTTGCTACTTAATTACTATACTACAAATACCTATGTTCCTATTTGCCCCATGTATTTTTAATGCACCTACCTTGCTTCTTATAATGCTTGTTCCTTATTGCCCCAAAATGTTGGGGTAATAAGGAACAATATGCGCGTGTAGGAAAAAAATCATTGCATCTAAAATAACACACGAATTCAAAATATTTAATTTTATTAAGAAGCCAATGTTTCAATGTATCTGATACCACTAAAACATTTATAACATGTTTTTCTAGTATATGTAAATTGAGATCATAGGTCAACTTACACAAATTTGTTCCTAATTACCCCAATCTCCCTACTAGGCCTATACTCTAGTGTCTATGTGGACCAAAAAAGAAGCAGGTTAAAGCCGATTTAAGAAATTTTCCAAAACACCAATTTTTGCCAATTTCTGGATCCAAAAAATTAAAAAAATCGTGTTAAATCACAGTTACAAGATATAATTTTTTAAACGGTCATTTAAGTGTAGTATTGTGCTATAGATCACGTGGTAAAAAATAATTTTTGGGGTTTTTAGCCCCTTTAAGCCCCAAATGCAATTGATGCAATCAGGGTAATTATAAAGTATGCCACCTAGTCACTTTTTGCGATGTTTTGTAGGGGGTTAGGGGGTGGGGTGGGCGCAAAGCGGGTTGCCGAGGTGGCATAGGCCTATAACATTTTTACCACAATCAGATTTAGGCCTAGATTGTAGGCCCTAGTTGGTAGGCCTAGCTATATTGCAGAAAATAGTCTCCTATCATGAACAGTTCATGGAACATTGTGCGCAAATAATTTACAATCATAGAAGAGCTGGTTAAATTCCATCACAGGCCTAGGCCAATATCAATACCTAGAGCTATGTTTACATGAAGGATTCAAAATCAATGCTGGGTACTTGTTCATTAACGGGACCCCCCTCAATTTTTTTGTTAATTGGTCCGCCCATCATGTTTTTTTTTTACTTAGGCCTATTTCTGTTTACAATAAATAATTACAACTTGCGAGGAGTTGAATATGACTCTGACAGTGAACTTGACTCACACGTTTAACATGACTTAGGCGAGTACAGTCCATTGGAACGCGTAGGCCTACATGAGAGCAGTCGTCGCCGTGCAACTAACATTGACGTTCACGGACACCAAATGAACCTTCTAAACCTTTAACGTCGCTATTTTAAACAAAAGTACTTTTCCATTGACAGTCCTTTATATTTAAAATAGCGACGTTAAAGGCTTTGTAGGTGGAGTATGTTGGCGTAGGCCGTGTCACTCCTGGCGCAAAGTATGTAGGCCTAGCCGGAAAGGATGTTTTCGAGGCTTTGTTCGAAATAATTGTGTTTTCCTGACCTCCTGAAACTCAGATGGAGTAGATGTAGTAGTTATGATTGTCTAATGAAATGTTTTTACTGAATTTTTACATTTTTTAGAGGGGGTCCCGTTAATGAACAAGTACCCAATTGGGTACAATTGCTGTATTGGTACCTATTGAATTGGATTCTGAGGTGAACATTTAGGCCCCTACATGTCATCAATTGAACCAGGGATTCAATCCGTTTTCAATACCTACCAAACTAACGTGATCTAGAGGCCCTAGGCTAGACTAGTGGTGTGGTAGAGGGCCTAGGCCTACCTGGATTTGAAAACTTCTTCATCCCCGCATTCTTTAACCCTGCCTTACCTGCTTGCCACCTGCTGTGCACTCGATTCAATACTCAAAATTGTTTCGATCCGATCTTTCAATCCGATCCCAACTTTTAGAGGATTGGATCCAACCGATCCGATCCTAGTTCCAAGTGGTTATATAATTATGGAGGATCGAGAGATCGGATCGTATTCAATACGGTACCAAAACCATGTAAAATAGATTAGGGCTAATTGCCTAGGCCTAGGCCTAGATGACTGCAATACCTAGGCCTAGCCCTATAGGCTAGGCTACTACCTAGGCCTACGTAGGCCTGGCCCCTCCCTCGTAGGCCTAGGCCTAGGCCTACCCCTAGCCTAGCCTATAGGCCTATGCCCAAGCTTAGCTCCTAGGCCTAGCCTGTGTGGCCTAGGCCCCTAGTACGCCTAAGCCTATGCCCCTCCTTTTAAACAGAAATATTCCATGTTCAAAAAAGAAACTGGAGGCCCCAAGGCCTAGGGCCAGGCGGCTAGGCCCCTAGCAAGTCAGTCCTGAGTCCTGACACAGCAAAATTATGATTTCCTAAGCTCTAGGTTAGGCCTTTAATATAGACCTGAGACCTAAACTCAAAACAAACATTGAATATAAATACCTTGTGTGCGTCAGGAGGCCTAGATCTACTATACATATTATTTCACAATGTCAAACCAAAGAAACTATCGCGGATCGTCAGCCATGCTTGAAATGAATACAGGTTGATTCATTGATATTAAACCCCTATAGTATAGGATGTCTATGGGTTGATTTGCAGCCAGTGTTGCCAACACCTAGTTAACTAATTTCGTCAACAGAACCAAACAGAACCTTAAATTTTTTATTTTTATTTATTATTATCATTATATTATTATATATTATATTATATTATATTATTTTTACGGTTAATTTGACTTTTTACAACGCTTATATTAGCTTCATGTTTTTGTCTGTCTGTCTGTCTATCTGTCTATCTATCTGTGTGTCTATCTGTCTATCAATCGATATTTCACCCACTTCCCAATGTCCGATCGAGCTGAAATTTTTTACACATACGTATTCTTGATGACAATTGATGAATCAATTAACAGATTCACTAATTAATCAATTAATTCATCGTAATGAAAAATTAAAATTTTATATGGGAATCGATGTTTCACCCACTTCCCAACGTCCGATTGAGCTGAAATTTTTCACACGTACGTATTCTTGATGGAAATAGATGAATCAATTAACAGATTCACTAATTATTCAATTAATATTTAATTCATCGTAATTAATTAACCAAACAAAGTTCATATGGGAAAATTAGTCACAGCTAAGGATGGGCCAACCAGATGCAATGTCCGATCGAGCTGAAATTTTTCACACATACGTAATATAAAAAAAAAGAAAAAAAGAAGAAAAAAAACATTCCGGATTTTTTTCACCAGTGTAGTGAAATGGAATCTTCGCTTCGCTCATCCAAATATACTAGGAAGCTTCGCAAACGCTTTTTCAGGCGCGTTGTTGGATGAGCGTAATTTGTGCATTGAGCTGCCATGTGTTATGCGGATTTTCTGTTGTTCTGTGAAAAATTTATTACTTAGTCGAAGAATTTTTTTAAACTAGGAAGCTTCGCAAACGCTTTTTCAGGCGCGTTGTTGGGTGAGCGTAATTATTTTTTTAAACGAAAAAAGTAACAGTAACAGTAAATAGTTTACCTGGCCAACACTTTTCATCATAGGGTGATCTATAGATAGATAGATAGAAGATAGATTTAATTTGCGTAATTATACTCCCTTTTCCCTGTAGACCATGTTACTAGGAAGCTTTGCAACGCTTTTTCAGGCGCGTTGTTGGATGAGCGTAATTGGTGCATGCATGCATGCGGATTTTCTGTTGTTCTGTGAAAAAATCATTACTTAGTCGAATTTAAAAAAAAATTAAATTACATAAAAAATAACTAAAATTTTAACATTTTTATTAATCGTAACTTAAAAAAAGAAAAAATCGTAAAATTGCAATTTTCATAAGAAATAATTATTCGATTGCCACTCAATTAACACGAATATATAATTCATGAAATTAAGGTTCTGTGAAATAATCATTACAAAAGGATGAAGCATGTAGGTGTTATAAGTCAAGGAACTGTTTAAAAAAAACGTAAAATTTCGATATTCACGAGAATAATTTTTCGATTGCGCTCAAATTTCACAAAAATATCTTAATTCATAAAATTAAGGTTATGTGAAAAAAAATATTAAAATCGGATAAAGCACATAGGTGTTTTATAAGTCGAATTTTTTTTTTAAATCGAAAAAAATCGTAAAATTGCGATTTCACGAGAAATAATTTCCGATTGCGCTCAAAAACGTGGCAGTTCTAAGTTCAGAGATTTCGAAGGCCTCCATAAAATTTCATCGCAATAGGAAATATGCACCAAGTCCCAAAGAATGACGTGGGTGTAAGAAATGAGATAGAAAACCACTTAAAACGCCATTATAATAAATAAATAAATAAAATAAAAAAATAAATTTTTTTTAGAGTCTACCCACTCAGTTATATAACTGATTTTCAGTGGGGGACTTTAATGCAATTAAAAGCAATATAAAGAAAATATTTTATATTTATTGAGGCTCAAAGTTTGTAGTATATTATTTCCCGCGCAAACAGCACGTGACGTCAAGATTCAGGTCTAGAGCACGCTAGAGCATTGTAGACCAATGGGCTTACATACATAGATTGCACAGTTAATAGCACTGTTTGGCATCACGATATTGCGCGATTCGCATCAGTACCATATAGTGACGTTAGATGCTCATTTTTCCCGCCATTATTATTGATGCAACTTTCAGCTTACTTTTATAAATGAAAATTGTATTTAAATAATAAATAACGTATTCAGAATGAAGTCCTAAATGTAGTGGAGTGATAAAAAAAGTTAAGGTAGGCGGCCTATATTCCCTATCGGAGTATCGGTTTAGCCGGAATCGTGTTAACAAACACAATAATACATACAGAAAAAAAAAACATTCCGGATTTTTTTCTCCAGTGTAGTGAAATGGAATCTTCGCTTCGCTCATCCAACAAACTCACTAACTATTGGAGAAATGCCCTTTTAAAAATGGATCAAACCAAGATGATTCTTCCCAACTTCATCATAATAGATATATATATATTGCTTAAATATAGTAAAAGTAATTTCGTTCAAACTGAAAACTTACCACAATGCATCACAAGTAATACTGAGTTTACACTATGAATTTTGGTGGAGGTGCCGGGTTAGCGTATATAATTTATTTTCGTATCGTTGTCTACTTTGCAGGGCGCACATAACTTTTACCCGGCGAGACACTTTAGGTTTTTAGGGTGATAAAATAATTGCGAGGCGGGATTCCCCCCCCCCCCCTCCCCCTCTCCACCCGCAATAAATTGACGACCTACCCGACGACGATGACTACGACCATGACAACACGAACGATGGCAAAGACGATGACGACCACGACGTGAGAACCCTCGTTTCCTCCCCCTATACA
Organism: Sweltsa coloradensis; assembly: GCA_024449915.1. Taxonomy (NCBI): domain Eukaryota; kingdom Metazoa; phylum Arthropoda; class Insecta; order Plecoptera; family Chloroperlidae; genus Sweltsa; species Sweltsa coloradensis. Next base: position 19,554 of record JAMZAV010002733.1, read on the forward strand.
CGTGGCTAGTTTTGACCGCTTAGTTTCCTCCCCACATCCCTTAGGCTAGAGTGGCGTATTATGGCCAAATAAACCTAAAAAAAAAAACTCTTCTTTCTCTTAAAAATGAGACAGCGATTTTATTGAAGACACTATCTACAGCAGAAGGTCGATGGATTCACTCAGGCCACCTGAGGTAAGGCCCATTCATATTACACAATAATATGTTTTGTGCAGGTCTACCAACGGAAGGAGAGCGTTACTTATAACATATTATAATTATATAGCAAAATATTGTTGACGAGAATGAGCATTCGATCCTAAAGTGAATGACACATCGTATAAGCCTACGTATATTATCGAATGATTAATGGGAGAAAAAATATATGCCTAGCGTGGAATGAGGTTTGGTCAAGGAAAGGGAGAAACTCAGCATTTAACCTTTGAAACGTTATTTTCAGCATTCTTGCAAAAGTTACTTGAAATAATATTTACAAGAGATGCTGGCGAACCAAGGGTGGACATAACAAAATACACCAGAGCACATCACAAGTAAGATATTTTTGGTTTTGGTGGAGGTGCCGGGTTATACGTTATTTTCGTAGTGAATCCTGCTGCAGGGATTTTATTTACGTGGCCGCTTGGCGAACGCTTATTATAATCGCGTTGATGAAGGAGCATATAAGGCTGGCTCACTACATTTGTGCATAACAAATATGAAAAGTATATTACTAGGAAAACGCTCAAGTCCCGCCGCAAAGTTGGATGAGCGTAATTGGTGCATTGAGCTGCCATGTGTTATGCGGATTTTCTGTTGTTCTGTGAAAAAATCATTACTAAGTTGAAGATTTAAAAATAATTAAATTTAATTAAATAAAAAGTTAACTTTAATTTTTAATTTTTTAATAAATCGTAATTTTAAAAAAGGAAAAAATCGTAATTTTGAAATTTTCATAAGAAATAATTATTCGATTGCGCACAAATTTTACACGAATATATTAATTATAAAATTAAGATTTTGCGAAAAAATCATTACAATAGGATAAAGCATGTAGGTGTTATAAGTCAAAGAATTGTTTTAAAAAAGAAAAAAAAACGTAAAATTTCGATTTTCATGAGAAATAGTTTTTCGATTGCCTCAAATTTCACACGAATACCCAAATTCATAAAATTAAGGTTCTGTGAAAAAATCATTAAAATCGGATAAAGCATGTAGGTGTTATAAGCTGATTTTTTTTTAAATCGAAAAAAATCGTAAAATTGCGATTTTAATGAGAAATAATTTTCCGATTGCGCTCAAAAACGTGGCAGTTCTAAGTTAAGAGATTTCGAAGGCCTCCATAAAATTTCATTGTAATCGGAGTATCGGTTTAGCCGGAATCGTGTTAACAAACACAATAATACAAAAAAAGAAAACCATTCCGGATTTTTTTCTCCAGTGTAGTGGAATGGAATCTTCGCTACGCTCATCCAATAAAACCACTCAACTGAACTTTAACCTGGGTTACTTACTTTTATTCGCAGCATGGACGATGCTTGAGAAAGAAGACGGAGTCTTCGAAATATCGGGAATAAAAGTAAGTAACCCAGGTTATAGTTTCTGTTGAGTAGTTGTATAGTATACGTTTCCGGGTTAATGAGTTGTGATAATTTTTTATATTTCTTTCTTTTTTTAGGTTTCATGTACTTTGTAAATTTCAACACGATATAAGTAACCGTTTGTCCCGTACATAGCTATAACAACCATTTTTAAATTCATCAAAGTACGATTTAGAAAATATATATTAATTTTGAAATTGACCCCAAAATTAGTAGGTCTAACTTAAGATATTTCCAAGGTCCCCTGAAAATTTTATTAAGGTCGGAGTAACCGTTTGTCGAATAAACAAGCAAACAAAAACACACGAGGATTTTTCTTAGGGTTGAGAAATTGAGAGTTCTTATTGTTTTGTAAATAGCTGCGGGTAGTGAATCCCTAAGGGCTGTTTTATAGGACTTAATTATAGCGTTCGCGTTAACGACTGAAGGAAACCTCTGACAAAACATTTCAAACATAATTGCAGGTGTAGGGAATCGAGCCTGAGACCTGACGCATTAAAGCTGCGCATAAATCCTACGCGCTACAACTTTTGGTATAAGTGCGTCTACTTCCTATGCACTCAACAAGACATATTTAAATGTTTTAAGCTCCAAACTGTGAGTTCGTGGTTCGAATCCTCGCTTTATGAGAAGATTTTAACTTCTAATGTGACTTAAATTCATTAGTTTTATTAAACGGTGATTTCCTGAACGACTCGCACAATAACTGTCCTGAATAGCTTGTTGTTGTGTCGACCCGCGGATTAGCGAGAGTTATAGTGTCTGAGTCTAGGGTGGATCTGGACGAGAAAGAGACAAAGTCTTCAGCAAACGACTCAGCTGTAACGAGCGGACATAACTTGTATCTCTGAAATAGCTCTGCGTCATCTTCGGGGAGACACTTCCCTTCCCCTCACGCCTACAACGGAGACAGTGCGACAATGACATACGAACGATGAAAAGAGACTACGACGTAGAAATCTAACTTTCTAACCCTGTCACTTGCTCCATATGAAGCTTGGGTTTTGTTTCTCTACCACATTCCACGCTAGAGTGGAGCATCTACGTAACTCGGCTGAACTATTGCCAGCTCGAAGTATTAATGTATGACTATTGGACATACATGCACTTGTACATAAAGACACTATGACTGGTAACAATATTACTTTAGTTGACCCCAAACGTTAGGCTCTAAAAAAGAAGTCTTTATCTTGAGTACAAGTGACTCGCGGACGAGACCGTGGATCAGTCTCCGTCTATTCGCTGCATTTTCGCTGTTCACTTTTTTGGCTGACAACTGGAGCGAAATGTTTGTTTCTACCTGCTTGCCCTTTCAAATCTATGTGAGAAAAATTTATTCAGCAAACTATTTTTTTTAATTGCCAAATATGCTAGATGATATTTCGAAGGCCACCTGAAAATTTTAAGTTGGCAACAACTGATTTTTATAAGATGGTATAGTCATGTGTTTTCTGGTGAAATTGAGATGGTAGTATGTATTTGTTTAAAAATTTAGGATTTTTTGTTTTTTTCTTACTGTTGTAATGTCAAATGTCATTAAACCCGTTGAAAACGACTGAAGAGTTGTCGAAATATTGTTACCTACATAGTTTTATTTATTTGCAAATAGTCCAAATAATTCATTAACCTCACCTGCTCTAAAAGTTTCATTAATTTACTAACAAAGTATTGTTTTGATTATTGTACTGTTGCTTCATGTATGTCGGTTACCAGAGCAATCATTGCCCACAAGATTCATCTATAGACCACACCATCTGCACTTCTATTTGCAAATAATTTAAAAGAAATTGGAATTATAAAGTGGTATTTCAAAAGAGAGAGCGAAGGAGAGTGGCTTACAATCAACGACGATTTCTATACGCCTAGAAAAACTTTCTTGCGGATTTGCCGAATTTCAAAGTAAGTTCAGTTTTACAAGACAATATTAAAATGCACACGCAAATTAGTGATAACAGATTTTCAATTTGTTTAACCGTCGACTTGTTTCAAGATAATATATTAGTTGAGAGGTAGGTACAGTTTCTGAATAGTCTGTAGAATATTTGGACTGTATGCCTATATAGGAAGGCGATTCGAAGCACATGAGAATATGAGCATGTCCAGAACCCTATAGGCCATACTGGGCCCGTCATGGGACATGAGAACTTCAATAAAACTCACTTATTAAAACACCTATAGTGTTGTGCAAATTTGTATTTGCTCAGTTACATGATCTTCTTAGAAGTTTCAAGCAATAGTCTCAATCATTTGTATAGGCTATAGGCCAAGTGTTATTTTTGTTAAAAACGCAGAGTATCGTTTATGCCAATATTAGGTTGTATTTGAGTACCTACATAACGTAGGTTTAAGAGACAGAAATATCCATTTTCCCGTAACTTCACAAATTTTGTGTTAGAATAGCAATACCTTCCAATATTATATCTTTCTTTGATACGACTAGAAGCAAAATATTAAAACATAATTTATGTTAAGAGGATTGGCCTCTACAGCATAGAACCCAAAATCAAACTATGACTAATTACTACAACAAAGAATTGTTTTATTTGGCTGTTTATTTGGTATATTGTAGCTCTGCAAAGACAGTTGCTAGGGCAATTAAAGTCTTCAGTAGTAATCTGAAATAAACCTTTTGCAGTTTTGCATTTCGGTTTCCTTACAAATATTACAACAAAATTTAGTTTAAAGTGGGATTGTAAAATACGGTGAGGGGGAGAGTTGATTTTAATCAACTGTGATTATATAGAAAAACATACATAAAAACGTGGATCGAAGTTTATAAAGTAAGTTCAATTCTTTAAGGAGTAGGCTATTTTAGCATGCACACGCAAATTAATGCCCACAAAAATAAATTTGATAAACCGTCAACTTGTTTAATATATCTTAGTAGATAGGGATGCAACTTATGTAGCCTATACGGAAGAGAGACTATATTGCATGAAGTGATTGATGCATCAAATTTTGTTTAGGCTGTCTAAAGCAAAAAGCAACAAAAATGGTATGAGTACCTATTAAATAAAGCGAATTCCTATCCTGTTCCCAATGTACGTACCTATTGATTTGATTTGTTTTGATTGTTTATTTATACAGTTTATATATAATATTATTACCCTTATAGCGATGGCTGATAGTTTTACTCAAAGGTAGAATACCAAACTAGTACGAACACCATCGACCATAGGTAAATCAAGGTGCCTAAGATGTATCAACCATGTAACCAGCCCTTGATTTACTTCAGGTCGAGGGTGTATATTATGAACGTGTGAATGTAGCATTATTATTTCAACGCCATAGTCATCTGTCTTGGAAACATCAATAATTTATCTCTTCGGTTTGTTAATGTATTTTGATGTGATTCTAATTTCAGCACCAACAAGCGCTGACACCACGGCTGACTCTACACGAATCTATTGACACCGTACACAACAAGGGGACAATTGCTAACAGCAACACGTGGTTGAAGCTCTTGGGGACAAACAGGTACATTAAATCCAATCTATTAGGCCTAGAGGCAACAAGCAATATTGTTATTAGGCATAGGTGAACAGTTGTACAATATCCATCATCGTAATCCATCGCTGTTTACAGCTTCTGGCAGGGGAGGGGCTATTAGATTCGTAGTCTCTCTTTGTCTGTAGTCTATACCCCTACAAATACAAAAAAATGTAAAAAAAAAACGCAGCCAAGCTCTCCTTCAAAATCAAAGGTGAAGCCTGTCAATGCTGTGAGATATAGAAGTTGAGCCAAGCTTTTCATTCGTTCTCCCTAGTTTCGCAAATTAAAAAGAAGTAAGATAATTTCGTCTGTTGACGAGCGCCAAGCCAACCATTTTCGTGGTAAAAAAGTACAAATTTTTAACTCAAAATCATTTAAAAAAAAATTGTTTGGCCATTGAATTTGGTTCATTACGAGAACTTGAAAAAGTCATTGGCCAAGCAATATTTTGAGTTTTAAAAAAACGACCGTCGTCCTAGATAGTCAAGCGGATTAGAGCCGAATTTCACAACAATTAGGGGTTTTGTGATAGAAGCGTGTTTTTGATCAAACACTTATAATAATATTCTGATCAAATTGCCAAGAGGAGACCTAAAAAGTCCACTATTTTGGGACTGGGGGTGGGGTTAAAACATTGGGGGGGGGGGGGGGGGGGAACAAAAATACCATACGCCACCGAATATCATACTATGAAACTCGGATTTTGTAGTATAGTTGCTCAAAGTTTGCATTTAAAACCGGAAAAAATTCATACTTGAACTCACTTGTAAATATTACCAGATTAGGCTATGTGACCTTTGACCATTAATAACTAATTTGTGCTACATTGAAAGAAATGAATCGTGAGACCACTCGTTTTGTCACAAATTAATCCTAGAATAAGAATTAAAAGTACAAGTGGGTTTCTCGTTGCCTTGGGGTAAATTATTTCATGCCTTTGACCTATGAACGAGGAATAATTATAACCCAGAGTGGACCTTAATTTTTCAGGATTTTATGAAAGAAGCATGAATTTTTGATCAAACACTTAGGCTATAGTAATATTCTGATCAAATTGCCAAGAGGAGGCCTACAAAAAGTCCACGGGGGTGGGGGGGGGGGGGGGGGAACAAAAATACCATACGCCACCAAATATAATACTATGAACTCAAATTTTGAAATATGGTTGTTTACACTTTGCATAACTGAAAAAATCATACTTCCCTCATTGTAAGTTTCCGATTATTGATTTTTGCCCTTTTAAATATCTTTTTTATTGAAAGAAAGTATCGGTGACCCCTTTTTGCCACAAATTACCCATAGAACAAAAATTAAAAAGTAAAAAGGGGGTTTTGTCGTTGCCTTGGGTAGCTTTTCAAAACCCCTTGAGGATTGGCCTAGAACGGGGAATTATAAATAGAGTGGGGCCTACCTTAATTTTTCAGGATTTTGTGATAAAAGGAAAGCTTAATTGGGTGAAACACATACTAATTTTCAACAAATTACAAAGGGAGGCCTAAAAAATCCCGGGTTTGGGGTTTGGGGGATGGGGGGGGTAGGGGGGGGAAAAAAAAATCTACGCCCCAAATAGGAATTGCAGAGATAGGGGCATTCCCAGGGGGTTGAGAGGTGTGTGAGGCTCTCCCTGGGTAAGAATCCCCCCCGGTAAAAAAGCCTTTAGGACACTCAGAGCAAGAAGGGTATAGGGGCACCCCAAAGATAAAGGGGCCTAGGAGGGCTCTCCTAGATAGAACGTCTAGAGTGGGATCTCCAGAGGGGGACAGAGAGGCCTAGAGAGCAAACATCTAAGTAAAAGAGCGGCACCCCAGATTTTAACGGGTCCAATGTAAAAAAGGTCTTGAAAGTCTACCCAAAAGAAAAATCCCTTTGAGTGCATCCCCAGAGAGGGAAAAGTTTAAGGGGCAGCACTAGAGACAAAAAGGTCTTAGAGAGTCTTTTCCCTAGGAAAAAAGACCAGAGGGGTTCTCCAGGGGAAAGAGGGGTCTATAGGGGAACCCCCCGAGAGGGGAGGGGCCAAAAAGAGGCATCTTTCTAGAAAAAAGGACCTAGGAGGTATCTCCGAGGGAGAGGGTCTATAGAGGCATTTTAAAGAGAATGGAGGGGCCTAAAGGGGCATCCCTGGGAAAAAGGGACCTGTGAGGTATCTCCAGAGGGAGGAGGTCTATAGAGGCATCTTAAGAGGGGGATGGGCCTAAAGAGGAACTTCCTGGGAAAAAAAAGCCCCTAAAGAGGTTTCCCCAGAGGGAGAGAGGTTAAAGGGGCCCCCCAGAGATGGAGAGCCTAAAGAGGCATCCCCCTAGGAAAAAAGGACCTAGTGGGGTATCTCCAGAGGGGAGGGTCATAGGGGGACCCCAGAGATAGAGGGGCCTACAGAGGCCTTTTGGGGAAAAAAAGACCTAGAGAGGTTTTCCCCCAAAGGGAGGATTCCTAGAAAAAGCATAACATTGATAATTGCCTTTTGAGGCTCCCCAGAGATAGATGGGTCTGTAGGGGATCTACAGAGTCAGAGAGGCCTAAGAGTCGTAGTCTCTCTAGGTGGGAAAGATTGGCAGCGCCAGAGATTGAGAGGCCTACCAGAGGAAGGCCAGAGACTCATTCCAAAAGTAAAAAGCCCTTTAAATGGCATCCCCAGAGATAGAGAGGTTTCCCTAAGGAGGGCCTAGAGACTCATCCCGAAGTAGAAATACCTAAGGGCACCCTAGAGGTAGGAGGCTATTAAGTAAAGCCTAGAGACTCATCTCCAAAAGTAAAAAAAAACCTTAAGTGGAAACCCCTAGAGGTAGAGAGCCTTGAGATTTATACCCTAAAGAAGAAAGACCAAGAGTGGCTCCCCAGGGGGTTGAGATTCGAGAGTTGAATGCTTGAGGAGACTGTGCTATAATTGAGGAGTAAATATGGGCCATGGCAAGTGTCAAAAGATTTAATTAATAGGGGCTGGCTTTTTGGTAAAGGTGGAGATAAGACGATAAGAGGGTTTGATGAGGGGGAATCTTCCTGGTTTCTGCATAGTAATTTTTTAAGAATTTGGTATTAAGGGAGGGGGGGGGGGGGGGGGGAAAAAAAAGACTTACCCGCAGTATCACGGGATTCCAACGAAGACATTGCCCGCAGTATAAGGGATGTCCAACAAAGACATTTCCCGCAGTTCAAGGGTGTCCAACAAAGAATTGCCCGCGTATCAAGGGGTCCAACTAAGACATTCCCCCAGATCACGGATGTCCAACTAAAATTTCCCGCAGTACACGGGGTGTCCACGAAGGGCTTTCCCGCAGTATCCGGGGTGTCCAACGAAGACTTGCCCCCAGTACACGGGATTTCCAACTAAGACATTGCCCCCGTATAACGGGAGCCAACGAAGACATTCCCCCCCGTATCAGGATGTCCAACTAAGACATTGCCCGCAGTATCCGGGATGTCAATTTAAAATAAGACCCTTGCCCCCAGTATCAGGAGTCAAACAAAAACATTTCCGCAGTTACGGGATGCCAAAAGAAAAATTGCCCCCAGTACCCGGGTGTCCAACGAAGACATTGCCCGCAGTATCACGGATGTCCCAAAAAGACATTTCCCGCAGTATCACGGGGGTTCCAACCAAACATTGCCCCCAGTATCACGGGATGTCCAACTAAGACATTGCCCCCCCGTATCAGGGGGTGTTAACCCCAAACATTGCCCCCAGTACACGGGAAGTCAACCAAGACATTGCCCGCAGTATACGGGATTCAAACAAAGACATTGCCCGCAGTATCACGGGAGTCCAACCCAAAACATTGCCCGCAGTACAGGGATGCCAAACCCAAAACATGCCCGCAGTACACGGGGGTGTCCAACCCAAAACATTTCCCCGGGATACGGGGGTCCAACCAAGACATTGCCGCAGATCCGGGATGTCAAACAAAGACATTGCTGCAGTATACGGGATGTCAAAAAAAGACATTGCCCCCAGTATCACGGGATGTCCAACCAAGACATTCCCCCAGTATCCGGGGGTCAAACAAGACATTTCCCCGGGGTATCACGGGGTGTCCAACCAAGACATTCCCCCAGTATACGGTAGTCAACGAAAACATTGCCCGCAGTATCCGAGAGCCAACTAAGACATTGCCCGCATACCCGGGGGTCCAAAATAAAACATTGTCCGCCCCCCCCCCTATCCGGGGGGACCAACAAAGACTTGCCCGCAGTTAAGGGATGTCAAACAAAACTTTCCCCGGTATCACGGGATGTAGAAACAAGGCATTGCCCGCGTATCACGGGATGTCAACTAGACATTTCCCGCAGTATCACGGGGTTTAACTAAGACATTGCACGCTATAGGGATGTCCCAAATAAAACATTTCCGCCCTATCACGGGGTGGCCCAAAGCAGACATTGCCCGCAGTATAACGGATGTCCAACGAAAAAAATTTCCCCCCAGTATCACGGGATGTCCAACCAAGACATTGCCCGCAGTTCACGGGGTGTCAAACAAAAACATTTCCCGCAGTATCACGGGGTGTCCCCAACTAAGACTTTCCCCAGTAAAAACGGGGGTGTCCCAAATAAACATTCTCGCCGTATCACGGGGTGTCTAATAGACTTGCACGCAGTATCACGGGAGTCCCAACTGAGACTTTCCCGCAGTATCACGGGGGTGTCCAACGAAGCATTGCCGAGTATCACGGGATGCCAAGAAGACATTACCCCAGTTCACGGGATTCCAATGAGAATTCCCCCAGTTCCGGGAGCCCAAAGAAAACATTTTCCCGCAGTATCACGGGATGTCCAACGAAGACTTACCCGCAGTATCCGGGATGCCAAGGAAGACATTTCCAACAGTATCACGGGGGTCTAACGAAGACATTGCCCGCAGTATCACGGGATTCCAACGAAGACATTTCCGGTACCCCCGTATCCGGATGTCCAACTAAGACATTGCCCCCCAGTATCACGGGATGTCCAAAAAAAGACATTTCCCCGCAGTATCAGGGAGTCCAACCAAAGGGCATTTCCCGCGTATCGGATGTCCAACGAAAACTTGCCCGAGTACACGGGGTGTCCAAATAAGCATTCCCCCAGTATCACGGGGTTTTCCAACCAAGACTTTCCCGGGAGTACGGATGTCCAAATAAGACATTTCCCGCGTATCCGGAATTCCCCAAATAAGACATTGCCCCAGTATCCGAGATGTCCAAAGGAAAAACATTTCCAACAGTATCACGGGGTGTCTAAAGAAGACATTTCCCGCAGTATCACGGGATGCCAACTAAGACATTGCCCGCAGTATCAAAGGGGTGTCCAACGAAGACATTGCCCGCAGTATCACGGGAAAGTCCAACGAAAAACATTTCCCAAAGATCCGGGATTCCAACTAAAACATTGCCCGCAGTTTTCGGGGATGTCCCAAAGGGAAGACATTGCCAAAGTATCACGGGATGTCTATGAAGACATGTCCGCAGTATACGGGATGTCCAAATAAGACTTTGCCCCCCAGTATACGGGGTTCCAAAAAGACATTGCCGCAGTATAAAGGGGGTCCAACGAAAACATTGCCCCCAAAAAATACGGGATTCCAAAATAAGACATTGCCCCCAGTATACGTGATGTCCCCGGAAGACATTGCCAAAAAGTATCACGGGAGTTAATGAAGACATTGTCCGCAGTATCACGGGGTGTCCAAAATAAGACTTTCCCGCAGATCACGGGTCCAACTAGACATTGCCCGCAGTACACGGGATGTCCCAAGAAGACATTTTCCGCCCCATCAGGAACGCCCGACGAAAAAATTTTCCGCAGTAACGGAACGCCCGAGAAAACATTGCCGAGTATTACGGAAAGCCCGACGAAGACATTGCCCGCCGTATCCGGAACGCCCGACGAAGACATTGCCCGCATTTCGCGGAAGCCCGACGAAGACTTTTCCCGCAGTACACGGAACCCCGACGAAGAGATTTTCTCGCCGTAATACGGAACGCCCCAGGAAAAATTGCCCCCCCGTTTTTACGGAACGTCGACGTGACATTGCCCGCAATCACGGAACGACCGACGAAACATTTCCGCAGTATCAGGGAAAGCCCCACGAAGACTTGCCCGCGTATTTCGGGAAAGCCCGATCAAGACATGCTCCCCAAACACGGAGCGTTGACGAAACTTTTCTTGCAGTATCCGGAACGCCCGACCGAAAATATTTCCCCAGTATCACGGACGCCCCTGAAGCATTGCTCGCAGTACACGGAAAAGCCCGACGAAGACATCGAACCGCAGTATCACGGAACGCCCGATGAAGACATTGCCGCAGTATCACAGAACGCCCGACGAAGACATTTCCCGCGTATCCGGAACGCCCGACGAAGACTTTCTCGCTATCACGGAACCCGAGAAGCCGAACGCTAAGCGTGGAGGAGCGGCAACGACCTTCACGAGGGGCGCAATAAAATTTCAATCAATCCCGAAATGAGGAAGTTTTTTTAAAAAAAGCCTTCCCATATTTTGCGATGTTCGCGTCAGTTCTCTATAGATAGTTTGACTCCCTGGCGGAAACACACAACATGCACTGTGATTCCATTCTATTCTATTCCACGGGAAGGAAATGCCATCTTCTGCGATATACACTTGGATTGAAAACAAAATATTTTGTTGTGGTCGTTGTCGAGTTTTGTACATCTCGGCAATGCCAATTAATTTATATTTTAATTTTAATTTAATTTTTTTTTATGTTTTAGTATACGAAAAGTATTAAATGTTGACTTGTTCCAAACATTCGAAATATGTGGAGATATATTATTTTGACGATAATAATTTGACTGCAGACTGGTGGGGCATTATGGGATAGGTAGCATAACTCTCACTAAATGTTAATATTTTATTAAAGCTGCATCTTGGGGCATCACGGGCTAGATAGAGTTCATGCCATTAAATATTATAATCCTATCAAAGATGGATGCGTCGTGGGGCATTACGGGCCAGGTAGTCTAGGCATTATGGGTGAGGTGGAATTCATGCCATTAAATATTAATAACATATCTAAGCTGCGTCGTGGGGCATTACTCTAGGTACTCTCAATGCCATTAAATATTATTATCGTATCAAATCTGAGTCGTAGGGCATTACTCTAGGTAGTCTCAATGCCATTCAATATTAATATCATATCAACGCTGAGTCGTGGGGATTTGATGGTTCATTTGTGTGAATTTCGTGCCTGGTTGCTGTCGTCTGTCTGCCTATGATTTCAGAGTCAATGCAGACTTTACCGGCTCTGATGGACGTTCAGATGGCGGCTCCTTCCTGTTGAGGCTACCGACTACAGGGATTTGTCCGACGACGAGTTCACATGGAATGGAACACTATTGTATGAACCTTCAATATCATACTCGGCACAATACGACCTACCCGGTTGACGCGCCCTACGAGATCTAGCTCGACAGTTCCGATACTGACCACTGGGATAGAAGTGGACAGGGTTCGAATCCAGACAGTTGTATTCAAGAAAACTTACGTTCAAAATGAGACAAGTAATATGTTAAATTACCTGAAGGAAATAAACGTTATCCCTAAAAATTGAATCTTGTTTTCTGATTGCTAATCGCATGTGTGTTCGTTTTTACCATATAATTAGAAATACGAGTACCTAGCATTTTCAAGCATTTTGTTTCACCTTTTTTGGCCCAGAGCATGACTCTGCTAATCGTAAAAGGCGATGAAAGATACAAAGTCCGTCGTGCTACATCAGCTAGTATGTATATCAGCTTGTTGGATGAGCGTAGCGAGCGTAGCGAGCGAAGCGAAGATTCCATTTCACTACACTGGAGAAAAAAATCCGGAATGTTTTTTTTTTTTTTTTTTTTTTTTTTCTTTCTTTTTTTTGTATTTTTGTGTGTCTGTGAACACGATTCCGGCTAAACCAATACTCCAATTGCGATGAAATTTTATGGAGGTCTATGAAATCTCTGAACGAAGAACTGCACGGGGGGAAAATCGATCGAAAAATTATTTCTCATGAAAATCGCAATTTTACGATTTTTTTCGATTTTTAACAAAATTCTTCGATTTATAACACCTGCATGCTTTGTCCGATTGTAATAATATTTTCACACAACCTTTATTTTATGAATTGATATATTCGTGTGAATTTTGAGCGTTATCGAAAGATAAATTTCTTTAAAAAATCGCAATTTTTGGAATTTTTTTGATTTTCAAATTTCTTTGGCTTATAGCACCTACATGCTTTAACCGATCGTAATAATTTTTTCACAGAACCTTAATTTTATGAATTTATATATTCGTGTGAAATCTGAGCGCAATCGAAAAATTATTTGTTATGAAAATCGAAATTTTACGATTTTTTTCTTTTTTTAAATTACGAATAATTAAAAAAAAAAATTAAAGTTTATTTTTTATTTAATTTAAATTAATTTAAAAAAAATCAACTAAGTAATGATTTTTTCACAGTACAACAGAAAATCCGCATAACACTTAACAACTCAATGCACCAATTACGCTCATCCAACAACGCGGCGGGACTTAAGCGTTTTCCTAGTTAGTATATTACGCCTAGAAACTGGAGGCGAGGTCTGGCGGTCGTCGTCAAGAGACCTTTCCCCTCCCCTTGACGACCTCCCGGACGATGAAGACCATGACAACACGAACGATGACAATGATGACGACGGACACACAGGCGAACAGATGGATGGACAGAAAAGTGTCGCATATAGAAGAGCTTATCATAGGCCTATAAAGTATAATTTATTGTTATTTTTTATGCTTGTTTTTTTTCCATTCCATATTGATTTACTGTAAAAGGTCCATTATAAGTGTGAAACAAATTAATATGTAATAATAATAACATAATGTTATGTATTTTACACTTTTTGAAAATGAAATCTCTATTTACTATATCAAAATGAGACAGTTTTGGTAAACAACGTATTGATTTCAAAGAAGGGACTTATTATGTTTGATGAATATACGACGGCAGTATTCTTTAGTCTAGAAGCTATTACGAACACGTAAGGGCCATCAAATTCCAACTCGCAACCTTCTCGTGGTTTGGCCCGTGATTAGGGGAGTATTAATCACTCCCTGAAACTAATGGCGAGCTCTGGGTCGTCGTCGGGGAACTGTCCCCTTCCCTTTGACTACCTCCCCGACGGCGACGACAATGACAACACGGACGGATGATGACACAGACGAAGACGACTACGACGTGGGGAACCCCTGCCCCCCCCCCCATACGCTTGTGGCTGGTTCTGACCCGCACAGGCCTGTCCACCCCTTGTCCCCCCGCGTCTCCCCTTACGTCCCTCCCCTTGGAAAGAAGTATACATGGTGGTAACTCAAACTTATAGAAATTGTTTTATCTTGGAGGCGCGAATAATCTTAGCTGTTAAAGCGCCCTAAAACTACTAATACTAATACGAACACGTAACGTAATGTGACACAAAAGCTTGTGTTACCGAAACAGTTGCTCTAATGTGGGGTGAATAGAATTTAAAAATAAAATACTGCTATATGCGACAGATATGTGATGACCGGAAGAATTGTTGTCAAAATACGCCGTTTTTTTTAAATTTTGATTAATTGATTTTAATAGCTCGGCTCCTTAGATACCAAACAGGCTTAAGTTCGGGGTTTAGTGATAGAGGCGTGAATTTTGGATCATTTACTCAGAAAAACGTGCTTAGTAATTTGCCAGGTGGTCCCAAGCGATTTTTGCCCCCGTTCAGGGGTGACCATGGTGCAAAGTTAGGGGTTGACATTATTTTCAAATGGACTAGGGGTGAGCCTAATAGAAGTAAAAGTGTGGTATTTAAACATTAATTATAAAAATCTAAAAAATGTTTTATATTTAAATCTAAAAAATGTTTTATTTTTAACAGGGGCCCACAAATCCGAACATGGTAGTTGAAAATGGTTGGTAATAAAAGATAAATGGTTTTTATGCATGAGGAGCCGGCTTGAAGGGAATATTATTGTTTCATAGGAGTTGTAAAAATTTGCCCCGACTGAGGTTGAGCCCAGAATCTCCGGCTCTAGAACTGATGTTTTTTTTTATTTTTGCTATTTGAGCTATCGGAGCCACCAGATAAAGGTTCATAAAATTAATTCATAGTGTATTGTTATATTGTATGGAATAACAATTGATAGCTATTTTGCTTAGAAACCTTGAATTCATTATTACTATCTAGGTGCCCGTTAGGGCGCCGCAGCTAAGCCGCGGTGCGCTACACACTCAGGCACCTTATACAGCAAGCAGAGTTGGGGTGATTTCGAGGTGTTACCTAGCCGTCATGTAACGTGATGTGAACTTGAAAACTATCACAATCGAGGGGATTTAGGTGTCCGACAACACATGTCAAATTTTGTTGGGATACAAGCATTCCTTCTTGGTGAAAAAATGAGTGCTACTATCTAATTCGTCAGTTTCTTTTGCCCAGCGATTCTGACCAAACGGGTGGGGCTACAACGTTCATATTTTACATGAACATTAAGGTAATCCGTAATAGTGATGTACCGTATTGTGCCGAATATAGGCCGAACCTGAATATAAGCCGACCTCCTAACTTTTCTTGTTGAAATATTAAAAATGATATGCAAAACCATGTGCAAACATTTGCTGGCAAGGGACTTTGAGACTTAAAATAATGAAAAAAGGGTAGGCTTATATTCAGGACAATACGGTAATACCCTTTGAAAGAAAAAGAAAAAAAAAATGCTGGAAGGCTTCCAAATAAAGGTTTTAAAATAAGTCTTATTCAGGCATACAATCAACAAGTAATTATAGTTACGTGACAATAATCGCCTACATTGTTTACAAAAAGCAAGTCTTTGGACCACTATATTTTTTCATTCTATTGTTAATTGGTAATACCATAGCAATTAAATCGATTTTCTAACATTATTATATTTTAACAATAATTTTGCAATGGAACTTGAAAAGTAATGAGATCCCACACATAACAAAAACTTGTAAAAATACAGCCAAACCTTACACACTCAAAAGAAATGAGATCTAAAAAGGGCCAAGCTCATCTACCCTTCCACATTTGCGCATTCTTAATTCATAAACGTACAGTGTCCCGTACCACTATCCTTGAGAAGCTTGGCAAAATAGAATTTGCATGACCATTACAATAAAATTAAATAGAAAAAAAGAATTTGGATGAACTATTACGTTTAAATTAATAGTTGCGAATTCTATTTTGCCAAGCTTTTCAAGGATGGTGTTACGGGACACTGTACGTTTTTGAATTAAGAATGCGCAAATGTGGAAGGGTAGATGAGCTTGGCCCTTTTTTAGATCTCATTTCTTTTGAGTGTGTAAGGTTTGGCTGTATTTTTACAAGTTTTTGTTATGTGTGGGATTATTAATACTCCAGTTTATATGAATAACTTTAGCTTATGCTTTACCACACACACCAAGGTTTAACGAGCCAATGGATGGCGTCCACTCAAGGTTATTTCGTGTTCTCACTGATAGCAAGTAGCATTGTGATTGAGAGGACGATTGAAACTGTTTCATTACACACAAGTATTTTTCAAAGAACCGCAATTAATATGTATTTCAAATTGGCTTTGGGGGTTTGCATAATGTCAATGATAGTCTCACAGAGCTGCTGGCTTGCAAGTACCTTGCACTCCAAGCAGAAATGTTGCCGCTCACCTGCAATATCTCTTGAGCCTCCGGATAGTCCTTCATGGCGGCCAGCACGTCCTCGCGAGACAGACTGAAGAGCTCGGAATAGCCTAGCGTGAACTTTGAACTTAGTTGAGACAGTTGTTATGTTGGAAAAACAATATCAAAGCTATCTGTATTCTTTGGTTTAGATCCACTTTTTACTATTATGTTGTAGTCATATGAACAGCTAAGCCCTATGTCAAATTTCATGATAATAGTCCCGCTGACCTAAGTGACAAGCCAAATTCCACCAAAGAGCGAGCGATATCAAGAATTGTAGTTACCTATACATTGTGACATAACAGTTTCATGAACTTATTGGCAATTGTCCACCACCTGTAAAACATGGGGATGATAATTGCCACATTGTCACATAACAGTTCATGAACTTATTGGCAAGTGTCCACCACCTCACCTGTAAAACATGCACCGAGTAGAGGACAGAATGAACGAAAGAGAAGACCATCAATTTCCAAATATTTGCTATATTAAAATATATATATTACAATCAAATAAAGCCCTTTCAGGATCTCAATAAATTGTGAGCATCGCTACTTGCTAGGCACTTTATGTTGAGCAGTTACAATAACCATTAGGTTTTTAAAGAAATGCACCAAAACACCCCAAAAAATTATATTTGAATAGCGGTGGTTTACTGTCCCCCAATGAAAATCAGTTATATAACTGAGTGGGTAGACTCTAAATCTACAATTAATTAATTAATTTATTTATTTACTGAGTGAATTCGAAAAAAAAACACAAGAATAAAATCTTTACATTTATTTCTTTAAATACTGATATCATATTATTAGAACATGTAATATTGAAGCACACATAATATTGAACTAACTTAATTAAAACTTGTTTTTCTGACACCTTTTATTTCCAAATCAATCTGAATGGGTCCAAGACTGAGTAGAGAGCTGCTTGCAACCTACAAAACAGATAGCAGGAAAATATTTGCTGAGATTATTAGAATACATAGTTAGGTTATATTGAAATAACATTTTAAGACTTGAACTTGTTCTTTATGACATAAAATAAATTAAATTACTGCAATATTTTATATGCAGTGTATTTTCAATACCCTTGTAAATGCAACAATTTAAACATAAAACTCATTCTCCTACAAGGTTGATACCAATTAATGTTGTACACAGTATTTGTTGATACATCAAAACAAACACTGCCATCTTGGTCTTGGTCTCATTAGAATTATACGACAAAACAAATACAAAATGTATTCAGTTGAAAATTACTTTAGTCTAATAACAAGTCAATAAACTACACTCAAAGAAATACACAAAATGTTGGCAATGTTTTTCTACTAAAAGGACCAAAGTTTGAATAGCGTAGCTGTAGTGTTGTCATCAGCAGGTGAAAAGTTTTGTTACCCCCAACCATCAGGCTGAGATTTATGTTCTCCATGCTTTCCCAACCACAACCTGTCAACCCTTCTCCAATCTAATCTAAACTAAACTAGTCTGTTGGCCCTTTTTCACACTTTGTAATATCTATATCAACTAATTAATATGAATCAATCTAGTGAAGATTTACATAAGTTCATTTCTCGTGAACTATTCATACTTGGATTGAATGTAAATGCCGTTGAAATTACCTCCCGTGAGCTGTCCAAGTCCGAAGCGTTTGCGAAGATCGGGATCTCCCCCACGCTGAGTATCTTGTACTGCAACACACGTGCGTGATAAGACCATTAGACGTAAGTAAGTAAGTAAGCACACACGTATCATGTTGCATGTTTAGTATCTGTCGGTCTGGGATTGGTCATGGGGCAAAGCATCTATCACTATCATATCATATACTAGGAAAACGAAGTCCCGCCGCGTTGATGGATGAGCTTTTTAAAGTTTTTAGTTTGCGTGGGATATCTTTACTTTTGCAAGTGCTTTGTTTTGTTGCCGACGCATTGTAGGTGATTGTTGTCAAGTTTCTATTGTTTCTTCTCAATTGGTATTATCTACCGTAAAAAACTTATATGAAAAGCTTTATTTCTATCAATTCTGGCTAACTTTTTTAAACTTTTTCTTTCAAAAGGTACTATTTCACCATAACCTTAATGTCCATGTATAATATGAACGTTGTAGCCTCACCCGTTTGGTCAAATTGGCCCAAATGGTACGAAAATATCGCAAAAATCAAAAAACTTATTTAAAAGCATTATTTCTATAGATTCTGGCTAACTTTTTCAACTTTTCTTTCAAAATGTACTACATCACCAAACCTTATGTCCATGTATAATATAATGTTGTAGCCCACCCGTTTGTCAGAATTGGCCAAATGGCACGAAATATCGCACAAAAATCGAAAAAAAATCGTATAAGTACGATATTCATGAAAAATATTTCTTCGATTCGATCCAAAAACGTGGCAAGTCTAAGTTCGGGAGTTTCAAGGTCCTTCAAATTTTCATCAAGATCGCATATGCCCGTTTCCCGTAGAGAGCGAACAACAGACAAAAATACAAACAACAAAAACAAACAAACAAACAAACACCAGAGCTAAATTTTTTTGGGGGGTCAGTGAATTGAAGTCTTCGCTTCACTCGCTTCGATCGCTACGCTCATCCAATAACGTTTAGTGTTTTTGGTGGGAATTATGTTTGAATTAGGCAGTAGCAGCAGCAGGTCTGATCTTCATCAACCATAAACACTTTGATCACCACCTCTCCTACAATATTGGAACTTACTTGTTTCAACCTAATGGTGTACTACTATAACAAGTAAGTACTATATATTGAACATCAGTGAGTAAAATAAAAACTGGAAGGTACCAACACCATGATCTTGAAAGACAACAACACTAATATGGCTGACATAGGTACATATCGCTATTAATTTAACGAACAAGAGCTCAATTACTGGTAAATTAAATTTGCTTGTTCTTCCAAAACCATACGGTGCATACATCATATCGTACATCACATACATCGTATACACAATGAAGCCTCAGGCCTCAGTGACACTCACAACGAAATAAATACTATAAATCGGAACTACATAAATTTAGTTCCCAGTTTCTTTACAACTAAATATTATAAATGAATGGTACACAATATCTTGCACCTGTGGAGAATAAATATTTGTTACAAGATCCCTAAAATTAAATCTTTTTGAATGTCCGGTAGCAGTATTAACGGTCATTGATTTGTTGAATATAGACAATATATTACAAAAATGATGTTGGTATTGTAATTTGTAACCCATTCATTGTGTACGAGTACTGCATTTGAAAACGTTGTAAAGGCCCTACATTGAGTTCATAAGTGAACATACTCAGGGCTGAATACATGCACTATAATTATATTCTTTCATTTTAAATGTCACTTTGCTGTTTTTGAAATGGCACGAACATATTGCTTTTAAGGTTTTTGTTAAGGTATATGTTTGTAACGGTAATTAAATAGGCAGACCCTACGAAAAACGTGTGGGCAACTCACGAGGTCAGGAATTCGATTTGTGAATGTATGGGTGCCCATCAAGGGTTGCAGGGCTGATAGATGCAGTATGTGGGGTAAATGGTCAGTGAACTTTTCGATGCAAAAACACCATTATCTTATCAGGTAACCAATGCGTAGGCATCCTGTAGAAGGCAATGCACAAGTTTCAACATTTACAATGATTCGTGAATTAGGGGGAAGGTGAGGGGTTGTGTCTAAAGAATATACAAATATTCAGTGGAGGAACTAGGCGACCGCGGGGCCCGCAACAGCAAAAAACAGTATTTCACCCTGTTTGGAAAATATTGTACTTGTTTTTGTTGCTAAAAAGACCGTTTTGATAATCTAGCGGTTTGAAGGTGAAATCTAGCGGATATTTAGGAACTTTCAGCGTCCACAACACAACAACAACACACACAAACTACATTATTTTGGTATTGCATTCAGCCCACTACGTTTTTCTAAAACGCACCAAACGCACTCTAAAAACTCGATTTTCAAAATTTTCGATATTGTTTGGGGGCAACCCCCCCAAACCCCCCGTACTTGGTCCCTATATATTGCCCCCGGAATATTATATAGCCCCCACCCCCCCGGGATGAAAAGTCTAAATTCAACACTGAACATACTTACTTGTCCACTGGCATCACTCGAACTCTCAGAACCAGACTCTTGAGAACAAATCTCACCGAAACTCCTCAGGCTTGCCTGAAATATTCAAGAAAAATACATCTTTACCATCTCTTTCTTTCACATTAATTCTCAATTATTAAGTAATGGAGATTGCAAGAAATCGGCAATACGAGTAATCAGTGACATCGCTGTAACTTCAAACGACGCGAGTCAAAAGAACGTCTTACACATAACAAGTTACATAATAGTTTAAAGAATTAGGATATCTTTAAAATTTTGTGTGTAGCGGGGCAAAGGTAACCTGTTTTAGTTGCTGGATCGCTCCTCGATTATGAAAACAAAACGGTAATTGTGGGGTTCAGTTTAACGCCGTGTCCATATATAGTTTAAAACCCACACTTTGCAATGCTCAATCAGAAGTCAAAGCCAAACTAATTGAAGTTAAGCAAATAAATTCAAGTTTCACAGTCACAGTTAAAGATAGCATGATTGAAGAGAAATACACGGACGGAGGTATCAGATGTAAAAGTTAAATTTCAACAGCTAAGCAACTATTGAGTTGCAATTCATTTCCAGTACGTTAAGATACAGATTGAGAGAAATACACCGAAGTATCAGAAAAATAACTTCTTGACCATCACTTTGTTTCACATAATTCTCAAGTACATTAAGTTAATGAGATGATTGAAGAAAATACATGACGAGTATCAGATTACACGCTTAACTTCAATGAGAGTAGTCAAAAAGAACGTTTAGCAAATAACAAGTACATAGTACGTTTAAAAAATAGCATATTTTAAAAAATTCACGTGACGGAAAGGTAGGCCATATAAGTTAGAGCTGTCTGGACGCTGATTAAAGAACAAACTAATTGAGGTTAGTTTAACTCCGTGTCATTAAATAGTTTGAAAAAACACACTTTCAATTGCTTAGTTTAGAGTCAAAAGCAAACTAATTGAAGTTTAGCAAATCAATTCAAGTTTCACAGGTACAGTTAACGACCAATAATGATTGACGGTAAAAAAACGTACTTGAAGTATCAGATGCACAAAGTTAAAGATAGCCTCACGAATGCACACAGCTAAAGCCAAATTAATTGGGATCAATCAATTCAGTTTTCAGTATGAGAAGTTAAAGATCAAATAATTGAATTAGTATTAGATGTGCAAACTGCAAAGTTAAAGATAATTAACGATTAATGAACAGTTAACGCCAAATCAATTAGGGTTGCACATGGCAAATAAATTAAGTTTCGGTATGAAAAGTTAATACTTTCGTTTAAACATTATTTTTTAGAATGTACCCACCTGGTGACAATTGCATAGTTCAATTTGACTACGACGGATTTCTCCTAAACTCCGTATTTCACCCTCCGATAACTGGAACAAGACAATTTCAAGAATTTGTATAACACACCTCTTAATTTCTGGATTTGGTTAGTCGGGAAACACTCCCGTAGGTGTAAATGTTATTATTTAAACTAGGAAAACGCTTAAGTCCCGCCGCGTTGTTGGATGAGCGTAATTGGTGCATTGAGCTGCCATGATTGTGTTATGAGGATTTTCTGTTGTTCTGTGACAAAATTATTACAAAGTCGAATAATTTTTTAAATTAAATTTAAAAAATACAAAATTAACATTATTTTTTAATTTTTTTATGAATCGTATTTTTAAAAAAAGAAAAAAAATCGTAAAATTGCGATTTTCATAAAAAATAATTATTTGATTGCGCTCAAATTTTACAAAAATATATTAATTCATAAAATTAAGGTTCTGTGAAAAATTCATTACAATAGGATAAAGCATGTAGGTGTTATAAGTCGAAGAAATATTTTAAAAATCGAAAAAAATTCGTAAAATGGCGATTTTCATGAGAAATAATTTTTCGATTGCGCTCAAAAACGTGGCAGTTCTAAGTTCAGAGATTTCGAAGGTCTCCATAAAATTTCATCGCAATTGGAGTATCGGTTTAGCCGGAATCGTGTTAACAAACACACAATAATACAAACAGAAAAAAAAAGAAAAAAAAAAAAAAAAAAAACATCGCGGATTTTTTTCTCCAGTGTAGTGAAATGGAATCTTCGCTTCGCTCGCTACGCTCGCTACGCTCATCCAATAATAACATTTACACTACAATTCAGAAATTAAAAAAGTTCGCCCCAACCGGGATTCGAACCATGGGTCTGATCGAATCCCGGTTGGGGCGGACTTTTTTAATTTCTGAATTGTAGTAAATAATAACGCCTCTTAATATAAATTCAAATAATTTAGTTTCTTGTTAGGCTATTACACTTTTTGTTTGTTCAAAAATTAAGTTCTAAAGCATAAAGATTTGATTCTCATCCTAAATTGCTGCAATGAGCCGGTATTTTACCTTTGACTATAGCTTTGGAGCACTTCGTTATGTGATAGTAAGAGCCATGCAGGTTGCCCAAACATCAAAAACAAAACCTGAACTTTTTGTACACAATACAGCTTAACACGATGTTCAGAGAGAGCACTGGCAGGTGAGTAAGAGAGGGTGACATGGATTTGACTGTCATCATCATCACATCCTGTCATTCTCCAGTGCAATGCCATATGACGCTTTTAGTGGGTTTATTTATCTCCATTAAGTAGAATCCGTTGTTCTTTTGGAGAAAAGGAAAGGTTGGTCGTTCATTTGTCCATGTGGACAGACTATCTGATGTTAACTACCAATCATCAGTTGTGTATCTCCTTGGATTACAACCTATTATTAATAAATATACTTCAATATAATATTCGTAAATCACTTTGAATCAAGATGGCATTATAATAATTGTAAACTGTAAAGTACTCACAGTGCTCCAGGTTTCTTGGGAAGAGGCTGCTTGCTTCACAAAGCTGTCATCGCTCGACGACAGGTTACGGCAGGCACATTCCTCTCTGCGACACAAAGCTGAGTCGGAGTCGTTTTCTAATGGGAACTCTTCACTTACTGTGCGGATGTCTTCCATCGACTGCACATACAGTTCATGCTCGACGTCTTCTTCATTATACTGTGAGCTTGGTTTCTCGGTTTCTGGCCTTCCAAGGTACACATTTCCTGAAGAACTGTTCCCCGTTCGAACGTTTATATTATTTGTAGATTCCTCCACACATTTTAATAATTTATCAAAATAAACTTGATTTGGAATCTCTTTACTCACTTTTCCTCGTTTTGGCATAGTTGTTTCTAATTTCCACCAGATCTGTTTTCACTGTACTTGTTGATTGCGCTGTTAACTTATTTCTGGATAATCCAGATGCAGTGTCAAATTCTGCATTAGTATCCAACTTGGTTGTTGTCATTTTCTCAGGGATTTTGATTTTCGTTACAGTCACAGATTCCTTCGACTGCTGATCTTGCTGGCCTTCAGAATAAAAAGCTTCGTCAAGAGCTGGTGTCGCATCATCTTCTCTAAGTTCTTCCTTGCTCTCTCTAATTTTGTCAATTTTCTGATCAAGTAGTTGTTTTTTTAATGTTAACTCTGAAATAATGGAGGCGAGCTGAGATACACACACAGATAAATCTGATGGCTTATAAGTAGTCATATTTTCTCGTAGGCTGTCGCTCTTTGGAAAAGCTTTCATGTTGGGCTGGCTCTGCAATGCACTGGGATCAATGTCTGTTGTCACATTTTGCTGGCGAGGCGTTGGTACAGGATAAGGCACTGTCTTACTAGTGCCATTTTGATCAGGTAGGTAGGATCGCTGCACATTCGTGTTTCTCGTGTCCACGTGAGACTTTGGAACTGACATGGGGCTTGAACTCACGCTTTGCATTGTTGGAGAGCCACTCGTCAGGGAATGGGTATCACACTGGACACCCGTATTGCTTTTTTCTGTGCGAGACTTTGCAATCGCATCATTGGGAATATCTTTCGAAAGTGGTTGATCATATTGCACATCTGTATCTATTTTCTCTGGAAGAGACTTAAGATACACTTCCTTAGGAATATCTTTCGATTGTGGTTGATCATATTGCACACCCGTATCTCTTTTCTCTGGAAGAGACTTTTGATACACTTCCTTACGAATATCTTTCGATTGTGGTTGACGTATTGATGTGCTATCCCACTGGGTACCGGTATCTATTTTATCTGCACAAGATTTTGAGATCTCCTGTCTACCCGTGCCCGTATCATCCTTTCCTCGATCAGATGTATCATACATATCTTCGAGAACATCTTTAAAAACCAGATGCGAATGATCATCCAGCCAAGCGTGTCTGATGTCCTCATCAGACGCTGTCGATGCAACGTTACTTGAGATTTGGCTTTCTGCAAGTGACAATGGAGGCTGATTCTCACTAGATGATGAGTTGTGAAGCTCGTATGGTATATCTGTGGAAGCCTTCTCCTTGTTGGATTGTGCATACAGAGTGGGGCTTGGACTCCGGCTTGTAACGTGAATCTTTCTATATGTATCGATAGGCTCATTCTTGGTGAAACCTGTCGCAAAAGGATGGCAATGACACTTGTGTCGTCTTGTCTTGTTTGGTGTTTGACATGTACAGTGTGGAGGACTAGCACTTTTCACAGCAGGTTGTTTAGAAGTTATAACATCATGTTCCCGATTACTTTGGAGGCTCTCTTTTAAAAGATTCGACTTAAGTTTTTTAGAGACTACACAGTTTGGTTTACAAGAGATACTTCTTTCACCAGTTGCTGTAATCCTAACAGGTGGATGGCAGACCGGTCTACATAAGATTCTTTGCTGATATCTTGGTATGGGTTCATTATTGGTATTTTGGGGTGATGGCAGAATCGTATCAGGACACTGACATTGTATGTCTGTATTGGCTTTCGGTGTGGGTGAGGAATCTCTAGAAGAACGTCTTTGTTGAGAAGAAGATTCTTTATGGCGTTTTATGCTCCTAGTTCTGTTGTCCGGATCAAATTCTCCGCAGCAAGGTTCAATGCATTTTGTTAACTCTATTCGGCAAGGCATTCGAGGTACAGTAACAGTAACTGAGCGACCAGTATAATTTTTTACCTTAAAAACTGGGACAACGTCTCGTGAAGATATGTGTTTCTTTATTTTCTTTGAAAGTTTCCTGGTTGTTGATTTCGAAATTGTGCACAAAGAAGGGCATTTCTTTTGAGCTACACGATTTGGAGCCTTTAACTTCCTTAGTTTGCATCTTTCGACTTGTGTGTAACATAATTTTTCCGGAGACGGTTTCCTTTGAACTTGTTTACCTAGAAAATCTTTTCTGTGATCTTGTCTGCCTGGCAAAACTTTCCTGTGATCTTGTCTGACAGGTAAATCTTTACTGCAATCTTGCCCGAGTGGCAAATCTTTTCTGTAATCTTGCCTGACTGGCGAAACTTTCCCTTGTTCTTGTCTATTTGGCGAAACTTTCCTGTAATTTCGTCTGTTTGGCGAAACTTTCACGAGATCTTGTCTGCCTGGCAAAACTTTTTGCTGCCCTTGTCTGGCTGGCGAAACTTTCCTGTATTCTTGCTTGTCTGTGGAAACTTTCCTGTGTTCTGGTTTGTCAGAAAAAGCATTTGTTGGTTTACGTCTCACAGGTGAACGCTTTTCACCTGACACATACTCAGAGTGTTTCTTGACCTGGCCTTCACATTCTTCAGGATCGACCATAGTAGTCCATTTTGTGTCAGGAAAATCACCTACAGCTGCTCGAATGTTGTACATGTCGGTTTCATCCTCACTCATCTCAATGGTTGAGTGATCTCTATCATGCTCAATAGTTTGATGATTTACTGCAGTTTGCTCATCCACATCAGGCATTAGATATTTTAAAATTTCTGTAAATCTGGTTGTGTGGTCGTCATTTCTTTCTTCTAATAACTGCAACTTTGAATAGAGGTATTGTACATCATTTTGCAAACTCTCCTCCATATTACGAGATTCGGAGTAATATTCACTCGGTACGCTAGGAAGCTCGGCTTGATTGTTCGGCGGCACAGTACTAGTTGTATAGTTACCTGAAACAGGCTCCATATAAGTATTGCTGTCTTCTTCCTCCAAAGGTAACAGATTTGTCACTCTAAAAGTATGAGGTTTGTTAATGCTATCAGGGCTAAGCTTGGGGTTTGACTGATCTTTTGCGGAAATTGGAGCAGGAGAATAATGATCTCGGTATGATTCATGAACTGGGGTCACAATCTTGGTACAATCAGGTTTTTCAAAATAATCTTGGCTACTACTTCCATCAACGTATTCTTGGTTTTGTTGTACTTGCTCGTCACCATTTCTCTCATTTAAAGTTTTTTCTTTTGTAGTTTCGGTATATTTAATGTTTTGGGTCTGTGACAGGTTTTCTTGATGCTCCGAGAACGAATAAAGCCCAACGTTATTCGCCTGGTCACTAATTCCAAACACTTGGTCTTGATTGTTATCAAAGACTGATCTTGGGTATTGGGTGGTACCTGGTCTCAAATGAAGTCTGGGCATCTTCGTCCTTCACCCAATTGTTCCTGATGGTGATAGACTTCACTCACCCCAACATTGTTTCTCGCGCATTCTTGCTTCCTCGGTGGAAAGTCGATATGGTATCCTCTTTGAACAATGCACTCTCTCGGTATATGTAATATCGGAGTATCTTGGATGACCAACTTTTTCATCTTTTCTTGTGCTTCCTCAAAAGATGATCTTTTCTTTGTTTTCACTACAATCGCAGATGTATTAGATTGGCTTCCAGACACTTCCACTTGAACTAGATTAGATTTCTTGATGTTCCGCTGTGTACAACAATCAATACCTTTTCCAGCAGTTGGTACACCTTGAGCCCCTTCACATTTCATCTGTTGCCCCTTACGTCTTGAAGCACTGGAAACTCTTCTCTGCTTATAATCTTCTCTTCTCACAACTTTTGCACCTCTAGTTATGGACAAATCGGTAGTTGATGCTTCAGGCATCTCTTTACTAGATACAAGACAAACTGCAGTGTTGCAATGGCGAGCACAGTCCCGCATAGACGTTTCTTTACATTTCTCACCTGTAGAAATCCTGGATCTACTAGTATGTTCGTCGATTCTAGAAGAATTGACTGGGAGTGAGCAGAGTGAGGCGCTAATATTTTGTAGATCGTCGTAAGTTTTTTTTATATGCTTCTGGGCTTGGTTGATGACTTTGAAGGCAGCGACACTTGTATTTGAGGAGAGGTTCTGCAGATACTTTCCAGGGGACAGGTTGCGAGTCAAATCGACCGGTTCAAACAAATTTTCTTCCGCGACTTTTATTTCACCGCCATAATCACGAGAATATGTTGTAGAAGAAAGGCGCAATGTTCCACTCCCAGTTTGCATCGGATTCTGCTGATATTTTGTGGGTGACTGGTTGCGAGGAAAATCGCCCGGTTCAAAAGTTTCTTCCGCGACTTTTATTTCACTGCCGTAATCACTAGAATACGTTGAGGCAGGGGGCTGCAAGATCCCGCTCCCAGTTGGCATCGGGTTCTGCTGATACTTCTTAGGGGACTGGTTGCGAGGTGAATCGACTGGATCAACGGTCTCTTCCCAAACTTTAATTTCACTGCCATAATCACTAGAATATGTTAAGGCAGGAGGGCGCAAGGTCCCACTTCCAGTTTCGGGGTTCTGTTGATACTTCGTGGGGGACTGGCTGCAAGGCAAATCAACCGGTTCAATAGTTACTTCCGCGACTTTCATTTCACCGCCATAATCACTAGAATATTGAGCAGGGGGCTGCAAATCCCGCTCCCAGTTGCCATCGAGTTCTGCTGATACGTTATGGGTGACTGGTTGCGAGGGAAATCGACCGGTTCAAAGGTTTCTTCTGCTACTTTTATTTCACTGGCGTAATCACTAGAATATGTTGGGGCAGGGGGCTGCAAGGTCCCTCTCCCAGGAGGCATTGGGTTCTGCTGATACTTCGTGGCGGAAAGGTTACTTGACGAAATGACCGAGTCAACTGTCTCTTCAGATACTTTTATTCCACTATCATATTCACTAGAATATGTTGTGGAAGGAAGGCGCAAGGTTTCATTCTCAGTCGATATCAGATTCTGCGGATACTTCTTAGGGCATTCCCTGTGAGGCAAACTGACTGGGTCAACTACTTGCTCCACAACTTGAGGTAGAATCTCAGGTCTACTAATTTTGTTATTAAACCACTAAAAGCAAAGTCACGTATTAGAAACCTTATCGTAAAGCTTTGATAACAGATAAATGCTTAATTAATATTTCTTTTACCTCAGGTTTTGAATCCAACATCTTTATAGCATTGTTAATCATAGTCTTGATCCTTGTTGATTCACTGAAAATAATAGTCTATATATTAGGGTGAAACATAAATTAAACAAAGTGGAACTGTAGTAAAGAGGAAGGCTTCTTGTATAGAATAAAGATCTAACAATGTCTATCTGATCTCCAAGCACACCTTGGGCCAAATTTATTCTCTGTTTTAGGAGTGTACGTTAGATACGGAAGCCGCTCCGCACCAAACCTTTTTTTACCCTTCACTCACAGTTCACGCATTTAGGCCAAGTAACCTGCATTCAAGACGAATTAAACTCCTTTGTATTAACCAACGAATTTGTGGTGATAGTAATTGGTAATGTATACTACTACTGGTAAGTACAGGAGACCAATGGAGTGGTTTTACTGCTAAATGTTGTAAAGATAAATAAATACCTGTCGGGGATGAAATCAGGAGATTGTGTACCACTGGTTGACGTTGACTTGTCACCAAGCTGACCGAGCATTGGATCGATTTTTCTATGTGCTGACGTCAGGATACGTTGTCCTTGCTCGTATGACTTGTAGTAGCCGCTAGGATCAAGGTATGGTCTTGGTGGCAGGGATGGTGGAGAATCAGGCATCTAGGGCAGTGACAAATACTTGTCAAGCTTTAAGCAGCTTGTGGCCACAATAACGATTCTACAGGTGGTAGGTCCCTGTACAGTAAAGGGACTACTAATAAATAATCCATACACGCCTTCACAAAACTTTTCAACCAGCCCCAAGTCATCTCTAAGAGCGTAGAGAAGATTCCATTTTACTTCTTTTTCTTTTCTTTTTTTCTGTTTGTATTTTTGTGTGTTTGTTAACACGATTCCGGCTAAACCGATACTCCAATTGCGATGAAATTTTGTGGAGGCTTTCAAAATCTCTGAACTTAGAACTGCTACGTGTTTGAACGCAATCGAAAAGTTATTTCTTATGAAAATCGCAATTTTATGATTTTTTAAAAATTTCTTCGACTTACAACAACTATAATATAGGTAAAGCATATTATGCTTTATCCGATTGTAATGATTTTTTCACAGAACCTTAATTTTATGAATTAATATATTCGTGTGAAATTTGAGCGCAATCTAAAAATTATTTCTCATGAAAATCGCAATTTTACGTTTTTTGTTTTTTAATTCTTCGACTTATAACACCTACATGCTTTATCCGATTGTATTGGTTTTTCATAGAACCTTAATTTTATGAATTAATATATTCGTGTGAAACTTGAGCGCAATGGAACAATTATTTCTCATGGAAATAGCAATTTTACGCTTTTTTTCGTTTTAAAACATTTCTTGGACTTGGAACTCCTAGGGCCTACATGCTTTTTCCGATTGTAATGATTTTTTCACAGAACAACAGAAAATCTGCATAACACATGGCAGCTCAATGCACTAATTACGCTCATCCAACAACGCGCCTGAAAAAGCGTTTGCGAAGCTTCCTAGAAAAAATTCATCCATCAACAGATTGCAGCATTCTTTTAATATGTTAAAACCTCTTGAAGGAACAGACATTGATCTCTACTCTCAAAATATTTTTTAATTTAATCTGTGATCACTCAAGCTTTAGGATATTAGCATTATAATTTACTCACTAGCTTATTTCCATTAGTGTCTTCTTTCATATAATTTTTTCTTTTCTTTTCTTTCAAGAATATATCTTATTAATTTGTATTGTTACTAATTTTGATAGTTTCACATTTAAGTTGTAAATTTCCAATATGTTTAAAGAGTTACATGTATTATTTAATGTATATTGTATATTTTAATGTATACAAGTATATGTTTTCTATCCATTAGGTTATGCTATGATTTGCACTTGTGGAGTGTTCGAACTCTATTGTAATATACATTATAATAATAAAAAAAAGTAAAAAAAGTAAGGAGAAATATTTCCCCACGTTTAGCCCCCCCTCATCTCTACTTAGAGCCACTG
The DNA here is from genome assembly GCA_024449915.1 of Sweltsa coloradensis. Taxonomy (NCBI): domain Eukaryota; kingdom Metazoa; phylum Arthropoda; class Insecta; order Plecoptera; family Chloroperlidae; genus Sweltsa; species Sweltsa coloradensis. Next base: position 50,532 of record JAMZAV010002733.1, read on the forward strand.
CAAATAGACCCACTTGGCGGGCAAAAGAGAAGGTCTGGGTTCAAGAAATCTCTGCAAGGGCCGACCATAATTATCTCTCGCTTAAAAAAAGTATCCAATGAGAACTCCGTCAAATACCATACGTAGACGAGGTAATGAGTTACCTAAAGGATGTCCACGTATTTCCTAGAGTCAATCCCATGCCTCCTCTGGATTCGGCAAGTGCCATTGGAAGAAGAATCGTCACTACTCACAACATTTTTAACCCCATCAAGTCCGGTGAAATTTAGGCCAGAGGTCTAGCCGATTGTAAAATGTGAAAAAAACAGCCAAACCCCACTACCCACTTCTGTTGTTCTGTGAAGCATTGGCATATTTCCCCACATCCCCCGTAAGTTAAAGCGGCGCATAATTACCAAACGGTTGACGCACCGTCAAATCAAATACAAACCTGGAAAATGAGATACAATAGAGACAACCATTTGGGATATCAAATGCACCAGAAGTATGCCAGAAGTACAGCATGAAATCGTTCAGGACAAAGAGGATGTGCTGGCTGGCTCACCTGGATGAACTTATCATTGATGAAACCATGAAGAGGAGCACGATACTTACTTTTTGAGTGGGGGTTAAGTACTTGCAAGATTAGATGTAATTATGTGACTATATTAATTATAAGTATGCGATTTGAACTTCCCGGGAGATATACTATCTTGGAAAAAGGTCAAAGCAGATCTGTAAAGTATTACAGAATTTATAACTCCAACAGATGTGTCAGCTGTCCACCGCACCTTGGGAATGATAAATTACTTTCTTAAATTGTTGCAAATGTTGTAGAATAAACTAGATCTGCAAAAGTTACTACAAGCAGACAGACAATTTTTGTTTACAAAATGCTCATCAGAAGTCAATTATTGCTGATTTGCTGAGCTTTTGGTGATGGCTGGCTCTGCACAATTCAATCCCGGAGACCAAAGCTTTAATTAACAGATGCATCAAGCTATAGGGAGAGCTTGGAGCAGTGCAAAGTTGATGGAAAATGGAACCAGTGATGTACTGTTACAAAGTTCTATTATTTACCATTAATCACAGGTAAGCACAAATAAAAAAAGTAGTTATAAATCTACTAGGAAGCTTCGCAAACGCTTTTTCAGGCGCGTTGTTGGATGAGCGTAATTTTTTTTAAACGAAAAAAGCGTAAATTTGCGATTTTCATGAGAAATAATTTTTCGATTACGCTCAAATTTCCCACGAATATATAAATTCATAAAATTAAGGTTCTGTGAAAAAAATCATTACAATCGGATAAAGCATGTAGGTTAGATAAAGAGATAAAGATAAAGCGTGTAGGTAGTCAAAGAAATTCGAAAAATCGAAAAAAATCGTAAAATTGCGATTATCATGAGAAATAATTTTTTGATTGCGGTCAAATTTCACACGAATATATTAATTCCTAAAATTAAGGTTTTGTGAAAAAATCATTACAATCGGATAAAGCATGTAGGTGTTATAAGTCGAAGAAATTGTTTTTAAATCGAAAAAAAACATAAAATTGCAATTTTCATGAGAAACAATTTTTTGAGTGCGCTCAAAAACGTGGCAGTTCTAAGTTCAGAGATTTCGAAAGCCTCCAGAAAATTTCATCGCTATTGGAGTATCGGTTTAGCCGGAATCGTGTTAACAAACACACAAAAATACAGGGGAAAAAAACAAAAAACAATCCGTTTTTTTTTCTTCAGTGTAGTAGAATGGAATCTTGACTGGTAAAAAAATTGAAGATTTTTAATACTAGCAGCAAAATGTGAGACATTAAGGTACCGAGCTGATTTATAGGTAAAAAACCCCCAAAAAATCCGAATTTGCCCGGTACCACCTCGGATTTTGGCCCATTTGCCCAGAATCCAAGATGGCGTCCAACAAGGTCAAACACGTCAGTGGGGTTCATTTTACGGTTTTAGGGGTCGCGGAGATCGATTAAAAGTGTTGCGTAAAAGCCCCAGAAACGGAAGTACCATTTTCAAAATGGCGGCCACTTTGATGGAGAAAACTGGTTCTTTTTTCCCCCTTTGAGTAAATACCATTTTATACGTGTGACACATTGTGGTACCGGGCTGTATTATGGGTAATAAACCCCGCTGAATGTTAATCTGCCCGGTACCACCACCAACGAGGCTTATTTCCCATAATTCAGCCTGGTACCACAATGTCTCACACGTATAAAATGGTATGGTACAAAGGGGGCAAAAAATCACTTTTCGCCATATTTAAGTGGCCACCATTTTGAAAATGGTACTTCCGTTTCTTGGGCGTTACCGCAACCCGTTCCATCGCTCTTCTTGACCCGGAAAACCCTTTAATGAACCCTTCTAAGGTGTTCATCCAGCACTAATAGGACTTTAAATAGGTATATCCCTTTTTAACAACTTGTTGCACGTCATCATGATATCCGGTCAAATGGGTCAAAATCCAAGATGGTACCGGGCAAATTCAGATTCGACATAGTTTGTTACTTACAAATTATGCCGGTACCCAAATGTCTCACACATGAAATGGTATTCATCCCGAAAAACGGAAAATCCCGTCTTTTCCACATGAACGTGGCCGCCATTTTGAAAATGGTACGTCCGGTTCTTTTGCGTTTCCGCAACACATTCCATCGTCCTCCTTGACCCCGAAAACCTTAATATGAACCCTCCTTCAGTGTTAACCCAAAATTAATAGGACTTTTCCTGCGCTTTTCAACACCATGTTGGACGCCATCTTGAATTCCGGGCAAATGGGTCAAAATCTGAGGTGGTACCGGGCAGATTAAGATTCAGAGGGGTTTATTACCCATAATACAGCCCGGTACCACAATGTCTCACACGTATAAAATGATATTTACTCAAAGGGGAAAAAAGACCCAGTTTTCTCCATCAAAAAGCCGCCATTTTGAAAATGGTACTTCCGTTTCTGGGGATTTTACGCAACACTTTTAATCGTTCTCCGCGACCCCTAAAACCGTAAAATGAACCCCACTGACGTGTTCAATGAACAAAAATAGTACTTTTAATGGGTTTATTCGGATTTTACACCTTGTTGGACGCCATCTTGGATTCTGGGCAAACGGGCCAAAATCCGAGGTGGTACCGGGCAAATTCGGATTTATTGGGGTTTTTTACCTATGAATCAGCCCGATACCCAAATGTCTCACATTTTGCCGCTAACATTGATTTCTAAGCATAAATTTGGATTTCTCGATGGTCTATATCTGGACAACGTCACGGGGAGACGGTATGGATTGAGTAATTGTAGCAATTTGGGTCTATATTCCAACCTTCGGAGGATCCAATGTCGTATGTGGTAGACACGTGAAAGAGAGCTGAGACGCGAAACCATAAACTTATCCATTGCTGCTGAGCCTAACAGTTTAAAAGAAAGCAACAACCGTTACTTCAAGTATCTATCGCTGTACTACTGTGCCATGTAGCTTGACACCAACCACCACAGGGAACCTATCCAGAGAACCCTTGGAGTAGAGCAGAAGTCGAGTGCAGTTCCCTGCCCTGTCATACATGGGAAATTAATATTAACACAACTTAGCATATTGTGCGTCACACATGGGAAATAATATAAACGCAATACGTTTTTTGGAAAGAGATATGGTGTTATTCATACACTCTCCACTAGACGTAAAGTTTCATTACTGTGCCGGAGCCAGGGGGGAGCTGGTAAGATGTCTGTGTTATTCGTACAATAGCACCTGCAGTCTCATCTATTTTCTACTAAACACGACAGTGGACATTGTGCAGGTAATTTCAAGAAAGGAGATACAAATCAGGAAGTAGGGTAAAGGTGTGGTGTTAGGAAAGATCGAATAATTCAACCTAGCATGTATGAATGAAAATGGTGATGACTGATGGATGGGACATCTGGAAGAAAATGAGGATGCTTTGTGAAGCTATGAATGTGTTCGTTTGAGTCCATTAATTCTTGAAACCTGCACCGTTTCTTGAAGGTGGAACAAAAAGCCATCCTTGTATACAATCTGATTCAACCTTTTAATCCCCGTCTGGGCCCGGGGTAGAATTGGCCCAGAGCATGGCTCTGCTAATCGTAAAAGGCGATTCAAGAGAAAAAGTCCACCTTGCAAACATCAGCTAGCAAGAAGGGTAGTATATTACTCCCCGAATCTAGAGGCGAGCTCTGGCAATCGTCGCCGGGGACCTTGCCCCCTTCCCTTGACGACCCCCCGGCGACGATGACAAAGACAATGACACCACGAACAATGACAAAGACAATGACGACCGCGACGTGAGAAACACCCCTTCCTCCCCTTTCCCGTGGCTGGTTCTGACCAGCATGGGCCCCCTTTTCCCCCCCCCCCCCCCCCCTAGGTTAGAGTGGTGCATTATGACCTAACGGTTGACGCGTCCTTAATCCAAATAAACCAAAATCAACCTCGTAAGTCCCGGAATACATATTTGTGAATTTGTGTCATAAAAAAATAAAAAAATAAAAAAATAAATAAATAAATAAATAAATAAATAAATAAATAAATAAATAAATAAATAAATAAATAAATAATATAAATAAATAAAATTGTATTTTAGAGTCTACCCACTCAGTTATATAACTGATTTTTAGTGGGGGACTTTAAATCAAAGCGACCAAGCCAACCCTGCAGGCCCCGACGTAATCGACGAGTGAGCGATAGCCAACCAAAGATCGATATTTTTTGGATGAGCGTAGCGAGCGAAGCGAAGATTCCATTTCACTACACTGGAGAATAAAATCCGGAATGTTTTTTTTTTCTTTCTGTATTTTTGTCTGTCTGTTAACACGATTCCGGTTAAACCGATACTCCAATTGCGATGAAATTTTATAAAGGTCTTTGAAATCTCTGAACTTAGAACTGCCACGTTTTTGAGCGCAATCGAAAAATTATTTCTCATAAAAATCGCAATTTTACGATTTTTTTCGATTTTTTGAAAATTTATTTTACTTATAACAACTACATGCTTTATCCGATTTTAATGATTTTTTCACAGAACCTTAATTTTATGAATTAAGATATTCTTGTGAAATTTGAGCGCAATCGAAAAATTATTTTTCATGAAAATAGAAATTTTGTGGATTTTTTCTTTTTTAAAACAATTTTTTTACTTGTTACACCTACATGCTTGATCCTATTGTTATAAGTTTTTCACAGAACCTTAATTTTATTAATTTATATATTCGTGTGAAATTTGAGCGCAATCGAATAATTATTTCTTTTAAAAATCCCAATTTTTCGATTTTTTTCTTTTTTTAAAATTACGATTAATTAAAAAAAATTAAAGTTTATTTTTTATTTAATTTAATTTAATTTTAAAAAAATTGAACTTATTAATAATTTTTTCACAGAACAACAGAAAATCCGCATAACACCTCAGTCCTCAATGCACCAATTACGCTCATCCAACAACGCGGCGGGACTTAAGCGTTTTCCTAGTAATAGGAAATATAGCAATCAGTGGTATGGACAGTGCGAACACCCGCGAATCAACGCCAGAATCAACAAGGCCGATTCAGAACAACTCTGAAATTTATTATGTGCTTCGTTGCTAGGACGGCTCCAAAGTCACCGTTTACAAACTCCTAAGACAAGAACTAATTGACCTAAGTCCAAATCAGAAGTTAAAAAACTTCTGACTGTAGCGGGAATCGAACCCTGGACCTTCTGCATAAAGCAGATACGCTAACAACAAGACCAATTTACCTCTCATGCAAGAATTAAGGTGAACCATTCTTTGCAATTTGTCCGTCATTTTACACTTTCGGCACATTTTTTAACGTTGACCAAAAATTTCTCAAAAACAAGTTTACATTCACCAGAAATAGATCATCAGTTTACGACGTGTATCCATCAGAACTTCGAATGTAAAGATTTTACCGTGGGAATTACACCTGTAATAGGGTACAATCGTGTAATGTAGGGCTGTGCACTTCTTCGGGTGATCTGGGTATGTTGAGGATAGGACAATTTACCATAAATATAATATCAGTTATTTACTACGTGTATGTTGAACTGTTGAACTTGTTGAACTGTATGCAGCTTAATGCTAGCAAATCGCAGTACATACGTCTAACTAGGTCCAAATCACCCATTGCTTCTAATTACATTCTTTTAGGTAATGCTCTAGTGAGGCAAACAACTATTAAACTCCTCGGTCTCACTATATCTTCAGATTTGAAATGGGATTTTCACACAGACAACGTTAGAGGCAGAGCTTCCAAGTTGTTAGGTTTTGTCAGTCGTAATTTATATAAAAGTAAATCGAAATCTTTAAAAACTCCCATTCTATCTCTTATTCGCCCAATATTAACGTATGGTCTACCAGCTTGGCACCCAACTTCTCAGCTAAACTTGCATAAACTTGAGGTTATTCAAACCGGGAAACTAAAGTTATTTTAAACTAGGAAACCGCTTAAGTCCCGCCGCGTTGTTGGATGAGCGTAATTGGTGCATTGAGCTGCCATGTGTTATGTGAATTTTCTGTTCTGTGAAAAAATCATTACTAAGTTGATGATTTTTTTTAAATAATTTAAAATAAATAAAAAATAAACTTTAATTTTTAATTTTTTTAATTAATCGTAATTTTAAAAAAGAAAAAAATCGAAAAATTTCGATTCCATAAGAAATAATTATTTGTTTGGGTGCTCAAATTTAACACGAATATATGAATACAAAAAATTAAGGTTCTGTGAAAAAATCATTACAATCGGAAAAAGAATGTAGGTGTTATTTGTCAAAGAATTGTTTTAAAAAAGAAAAACCCCCCGTAAAATTGGACGATTTTTATGAGAAATAATTATTTGATTGCGCTTAAATTTTCCACGAATATAAATTCATAAATAAAGGGTTCTGTTGAAAAAATCATACAATCGGAAAAAAGCGTGTAGGTATTAAAAATCGAAGAAATTTTTTTTTTTTTAAAAATCGAAAAAAATCGTAAAATTGGGGATTTTTATGGGAATTTTTTTTCGATTTTGCTCAAAACGTGGCAGTTCTAAGTTCAGAGATTTCGAAGGTCTCAATAAAATTTCCTTGCAATCGGAGTATCGGTTTTAGCCGGAATCGTGCTAAACAAACAGACAAAATACAAAAAAAAGAAAAAAAAAGAAAAAAAAAAAAAAAACTGTTCACGCCGATTTTCTTGTTTAGAATAGTATATTTTTCTAGGTTTGTTTATATTTTTGCGTATCATCTCTTGTATTTCTCGTTGTGATCTGATTCACCCTGGTACCCCTCTTTTCCCCTCTTCTTGACTATTTTTTTTCTGTCATCTCTTCTCTCGCGATTAGACCTCGCGAGTCAGTTGCCCGTCTACCTTCACAGGGTAAAGGGTCTGTGCTCTTGGCTGCTCCGAGAGCAAATCAATCTTCGATTCTCAGTCATATTCAGTGCGAAGTGAAACAGTGCACCAGTTCATCTCCGTTCTAAAGTTCGCCCGACTTCCAGTCCACACTCAAGCTCACAGTTCGTTCGCCATCCAGTTCATACTCCCAGTCTTGGGTTCGATGCCTTCCAGGCACATTTTCTTACTTCATTCTATTCCTTCCAAGCTCGAGCTCTTTAATTCTTTCCTATCTGTTACGTGGTGTGCTCACCAACTACGTCACCACGCTTACCCTGCTCTGAACTTCATTTCACACCCGCACTACATCTTAGGGTAAGGGTTCAGTTGCTAAATTCAATTATACAGTCCACAAAATACCATTTTCTCAAGGCCACGGCCTCATCAATTTTGGTCCCCCGGGCCGAGATATTATCAGTTTAAATCATCTTTTGGTAATCCTTCTCGTTTGCACTGTGCTATCCTGTCTTTCCCGGCTTAGACGCCCCATTTTTCATTTCTCGTTATGATGTACGCATTATGGTTTCACATTCGCTCTCTCTGGCGTGTGAACCATTGTCTCTCGTTTGTCCATGATAATCACAGGAATTCTAATTAAATTGTATCGATCTGTCTTTTCTTGTTTGTTGTATGCTTGCATAATTCATTTTTTATTATGCAAGCTAAAATTCTCGTACTAATCATGTCTTAGTGAAATTTTCTCGATCCTTCTCGTCGCGCGCAATCACACGCGCACTCTCATTGTAGGACACGTCATTCCGTCTCCTCGGCGCATTACTATTTTCTCGTCCGTGTTTACGTTTATTACGTAATATTTTCGCTCGTTTATGACATCAGGTCATTGATCCCCTCTTTTGATGTACGTCTAGTTACAAGGGTAACATTGTTTACGTATTTCTCGCTCGTTTTTTCTCTACTTTCTTGAAAAATTGTTGTTATTGTATTTTCTTGTTCACAATGCTGAACAACTTCTGTTGGAACAGAAGAAGCTCGTAAATAGACGTGAAACTCGTTTTTTGCCTCCGTCCAGCGAACTTACAATGCTTTCGCAAATCTCAAACCTGAAGAGGTTGACTCGGTCAGACCTCGGTTCGAAGATTTGTCTACATTGAAATCGAATTTTCAAGAAATTCAATTGGAAATCGCTGACTTAAATGCCCAGTTACTGCGCCTGCTAAGCCCATTGAGGGGGGATAAGGTATACGACTCTTTCGAAACAGTGTTGTATGCAGCTCAATCTAGGTTTCTTCCCGCCAAAAAACTCGATCAAAGCCAGTCCATAATGCAGCTGCAGCTGTGGCTCAAACGACGATAGCCAAATCTTCATCACGTTGCCTACCTTTGATCTTCCTACGTTCTCAGGAGATATTTCTCGTTGGCCAGAATTCTATTCACTTTTAAATCTCTAATTGACGAAAATGAATCTCTCAACAATGTTCAAAAATTTTCATTATTTGAAAACCTCTTTATCTGATCGCACTAGCTACAAATCTGGTTGTAAAATCTCCAACGAAGGCTACCCGCTCGCTTTTCAAGCTTTGGTATCTCGATATCAGAACAGTCGGTTGTTAGCCGTCTGTACTTCAAGGATTTTAGATTTCACACCTTTGAAATCCGCATCTCACGCAGGTTTGCAAAGTTTCCTCGCAGTACACAGGAATTCTGTGGGATGCTCTGAAATCCTTAGAATTACCCGATTTGGGGTGATTTCTTGTTACTCTCGCTCACGTTGGCCAACCTTGACCCGTCGACTCGTAAAGCTTTCGAGAGTAACACTCCTCGCACACGACACCGACGTACAGCTCCGTTATTGGCTTTATTGAAAAAGCAGTCTCGCACTCTTGAATTATGCGGGGTAGGCAAGAAACCAACTTCTCAAAGGATTAATTCTCTTCTCATGGCTCAAGAAACCGCTCCCCCCTCTCCCTCCTGGCGCGTGCCCTCTGACCCCTTTCGCGGCCTAGTATTAAGCAACTTCTTGCCCCTGTTTGCAAGCACCTCACACCCTCTATCGATGCGAGGTCTTTCGCAAACAATCTCTTGACGATAAGTACCGCACGTTGCGACACCTGCGCGATGCTTCAATTGCTTAGGCTCGCACTTGAAAAATCAATGCCACTTCGAAGAGGGGTCTGCAATACTTTTGGCAGCAATCGTCACCACTCCATGTTGCATTCGACAACCGTTGCTGTACCCCACGGCAACTCTCCGGGCAATGCCCTCTCTCTCGGGACGTCCCCAATCATCATCTCTTGACGTCAGCTCTTCACCTCCCAGTGCCGGTTCTTCGAACCGGTACTCTCGTGCCACTATCGCGATACCCGAGATAGTCAACCCACAGTGTTGCTGGGTTTCCGTGCGCGCGCTCATTCGGGATTCTCTTTGGTCACCTTCAACCCTTTCGCGCGGTGGTGGGCCCTGGCCTCAGGTCTCCACCATCTCTCAGTCGTTGGTGAGGAAGCTAGGCCTGAAGATGCGCCCTGCCGCTCCGATCTGTCAGGCATAGGTCTTGCTGCCGCCTCTGCTCCCCGGCAACGTGCGCTGCAAATATCGCTTCCCGCCTCTCTCCCAAACCCTACTCTCCATGTTGAGGTCTGGTTTTACCGACCATCACTAATCACCTCCCGACTTCTCAAGTCGCACGCGAAGCGTTCGAGCGCTTCCGTGGGATGTATCTTGCTGATGATCGTTTTCACATGCCTGATCAAGTAGACTTTCTACTTGGCGCCGACCTCTATCCAGAGATTCTTAATAGAGCCGGTGAGCGGTCCGTGGACACAACCCTACGGCAATCAACACCATGTTCGGCTGGATAGTCCTGGGCCCAAATCGCTCTTTAGTAACGTCTTTCCCACCCTCCTGTGTCTCTCTTCGCCTGCTCCTCGACCCTCGAGCGCAACTTGCGCCTCTTTTGGAGACGGAAGAAACTCCTCGCCCTCCGGAAGTGGATCCTGAGGATCAGTTATGTGAACGTCACTTTCTCGAGTCTCACTCCCCGCCGACTCATGTGGGCGTTACTCTGTGGCTCTCCCGTTTAAGCCATCTCGTCCTTCCCCTCGGGCGTAATACCCTCCTCATCGACTCAAGACTTTCGTTGCTACTCGCGTCGTTGAAGTACTCGAGAGCACTCGCCCACTGACTGGGCCCACGTGGGGTTCTGAGGAAAATCCCGCAGACTGCGCCTCTCGAGGCTTATCCCCGTTCAGCTTCTTGAACCATCCCTGTGGCTTTCTGGACCTGGTTTTCCTCGGCTCTGCTCCTGAGCAATGGCCTCGACCCCAACTTTTCATTGGCTTCCGATTCTGAGCTCCTCGATCTGAAGCCCGCGGTCACTCTCGTCGCTCGCGTTGAAGACCTGGACCTCTCTTGGAGAACTTTCAGAAGTTTCCAGTCTCCTCAAGGCTCAACATGTGTTTGCTTGGGTTTTCCACTTCGCTCGCCTCCTGCTTGCAAAGCGTTCGAATGCTCCTCCCCCCCCCCCGTGGTCCCGTGGACCCCTAGAGCTGAAGGATGCTCTAGATCTCTTCATACGACTCACCCAGCATCATAACTACTCCTTAGAGTTCCGCCAAATTTCGCGAGATCAACCTCTGTCACCCCGGCTCGCCTCTCTCAAGCCGTTTTTTCGACCCCTCCGGTTTTCTCAGGGTGGGGGGACGATTGCGTCCCTTCTTCCTTAACGAAGACGCTCGTCATCCTCTCCTTCTCCCCAAAGGGAAACACACTTATCGCTCCCCGATCTGCGATCATTACCATTAAGGTTTCATTACATTCTGGTCCCCGAACCGTTCCGGCATTGATCCAGCAATTCTTCGGTCACTCCTTGCGCGGTTTGCTTCGGCAACGAATCCATCGTTGTCTCACCTGTCATAAATTTCGTGCCAAGCCTCTCCAACCTCCGATGGCCGATCTTCCGCGCCCCGGGTGAAAAGCTCTAGAGTTTTCTCCCATGTCGGACCGATTTTTGCGGGCCCTTTCATGGGGAAAACCAGCACTCGCCGGAACGCACCTATCACCAAAGGTTATTTTCTGCATCTTCGTGTGTATGGCCCCAAGGCAGTTCATCTGGAGATGGTTTCTGAGCTGTCCACTGAAGCTTCCTGGCCTGCTTCGATCGCTTTCTCTCGAGGAGAGGTCTTCCCTCCCACATCTATTCCACTGTGGGCGGAACTATGTGGGAGCTGCTAGACAGCTGCGTGAAGTCCACGACTCTCTTTCACTCTCTAAAGAGCCGATCTTTACTTCTCCTCGCTTCCCGTCGTGTCCAATGGCACTTCAACCGGTGCTTCAACCCTCCGTATGCTCCCAAATTTTGGCGGCCTTTGGGAGGCAGTAGTAAAGTCTGCGAAATCACTCTTGTACCGTCTCATCGGAGACACCTCCCTCACTCATGAGGAGTACGCTACGTTGTTCGCCCGCATTGAAGCCGTGCTCAACAGTCGTCCTTTATGCGCCTCCTCAGAAGATCCAGCTGAAGGTGTCGATTACCTCAGTCCTGGCCATTTTTTGATCGGGCCCCCCCTGCTTTCTCCCCCCGAACACCTGTTGGTTTAAACATCAAGCCCTTAGCTCGGTGGGACCGTATTCAGCAAATTCACCAATCCTTCTGGCACCGTTTTTGGGGAACCGAATACCTCCACACAACTGATGCACGCAACAAATGGGTTCGTGGGAGCCCCGATCTCAAAAATTGGAGACATCGTTTTTCTTTCTCGGCCACTTCCAGCCCCCCCTCTTGGCCGATCGGGGGAGTGGAAGCTCTCTTTTCCCGGTCGAGATGGTGTTCCCCGCGTCGCCTCCGTTCGTTCGGCGTCTGGCGTTCTTACCCGACCAGTTAATAAAAATGGTAACCCTCCTTGTGCTTAACTGCCAAGAGAGATGCTCGTATCGTTTTCCTTCGTTTTTTATTGTTAGTTTTCTTTTTGTTCTTGGTTTTTAGTTTAAAAAAATGATTTCCTTTCATTTTTGGTGGGCGGTATATGTTCACGCCGATGTTCTTGTTTAGAATAGTATAGTTTCTAGGTTTTGTTTATATTTTTGCGTATCATCTCTTGTATTTCTCGTTGTGATCTGATTTTACCCTGTTACCTCTTTTCCCCCCTTCTTGACTAGTTTTTCTGTCATCTCTTCTCTCGCGATTAGACCTCGCGAGTCAGTTGCCCGGCTACCTTCACAGGGGGAAGTCTGTGCTCTTGGCCGCTCCGAGAGCAAATCAATCTTCGATTCTCAGTCATATTCAGTGCGAAGTGTACAGTGCACCAGTTCATCTCCGTTCTAAAGTTCGCCCGACTTCCAGTCCACACTCAAACTCACAGTTCGTTCGCCATCCAGTTCATACTGCAGTCTTGTTCCCATGCCTTCCAGGGACATTTTCTTACTTCATTCTATTTCCTTCCCAAACTCGAGCTCTTTAAATTTTTTCCTATCTGTTACGTGGTGTGCTCACCAACTACGTCACCCACGCTTACCTGCTCTGAACTTCATTTCACACCGCACTACATCTTAGGGTAAGTTCAGTTGCTAAATTCAATTATACAGTCCACAAAATACCATTTTCTCAAGGCCACGGCCTCATCAAAAACATTCCGGATTTTTTTCTCCAGTGTAGTGAAATGGAATCTTCGCTTCGCTCGCTACGCTCGCTACGCTCATCCAAAAATGTTTTTTATTCTGAAAGTGCCTCTGAGCGCTTAAACAAATGTGGACTGCCATCAATACAAAATTATTGTAAACAAACTAATGTTGGATTTTTAAGTCGCTTAATTACCGGTGTTGCTGACCTTGATCCATTGAAAAGAAAAACAATTCCAAAAAGACAGTTTAACCGACACAATACTGGCCTAATTTTAAACCCTCCCCGTGCTAGAACATCTATCTACCAAAATCATTTTTATAACCGTGCTGTTACTTTATGGAATACTATTCCTCTAGAAATAAAAAATGCTCAAAATTTCAAGAATAAAAGAATATTTTAGTTAAATTGTTTTTATATGTCGATACGACAACATTATGTTAATTAATTGACTACATTTTATCCTTTGTTTTCAAAGAACATTAAGTTATTTTGATTAGTTTTAATGAAGGGAATCAGGCATTCTTGCTATAGGGCTATGCCCTCTCTGATTCTCTTCAACATGTTAAGTGTACTTTGTAGCTTGATTTGTTGAAATAAATAATAAAAAAATACTGCAGTGACAAGAATGATGCCATGATAAAAGCAGTCACAATGCCCCGCAGTTTGCAGTTTATTTAAATCTTCTATTATGGACATGATACGTTGACTTTGGAGCCGTCCTTATGAAGTTCGCGCAAGCACACTGGTTATTTTATATATCCTATTCAGTTAAAAAACTGATTTACAAAGGAGGACAACTAAATAAATCTAATTACATAGATGCAGACACAACAATGAACTACAGTTAAGTAAAGATTTGAAAATAGTAATATTACACCCCTACGCCCCCGTCTGGGCCCAGGATAGAATTGGTCCAGAGCATGGCTCTGCTAATCGTAAAAGGCGATTCAAGAGAAAAAGTTCACCTCGCAAACATCAGCTAGTAAGAGCGGAGTATCTTACTCCCCGAAACTAGAGGCGAGCTCTGGCAATCGTCGTCGGGGACCTTGCCCCCTTCCCTTGACGACCCCCCCGGCGACGATGACAATGACACAACGAACGATGACAAAGACGATGACGACCGCGACGTGAGAAACCCCCATTCCTCCCCTAACCCGTGGCTGGTTCTGACCAGCATGGACCCCTTCCCCCCACCCCCCTTAGGCTAGAGTGGTGCATTATGACCTAACGGTTGACGCGTCCTTAATCCAAATAAACCAAAAAAAGTAATATTACAACAACAATGCATTAAAACACAGCAGTTTTCGTAACAAATTCAAAAAGGATATTAAATGCAATTAATTAATGAATCAAATAAAAACATAATGCATCCATAGGCTCATAACACGATGATGCCGACGCAAAACTATAATAATTATATAGGCCGAAACCTGCAACTTCCTCTAATCGGCCCCCCGTCTGGGCCCGGGGTAGAATTGGCCCAGAGTATGGCTCTGATAATCGCAAGAGACGATTCAAGAGAAAAATTCCATCTCGCAAATATCAGCTATTATACGAAGGGTAGTATTTTACACCGCGAAACTAGAGGTGAGCTCTGGCAATCGTCGTCGGGGACCTTGCCCACTTCCCTTGACGATTCCCCGACAAAGACACCACGAACGATATCAGACAATGACGACCGCGACGTGAGCCCCCTTTCCTACCCCTCTACCTGGCTGGTTCTGACCAGCATAAGCTCCTCCTCCCCATATCCCTAGGCTAGAGTGGCGAATTATCACCCACCGGTTGGCGCGCCCTGAATTTAAAAAAAACTTAACTCCTTTAATCGGTGGGATTTTACTGTGAGATGACCCATTTCAAGTTTCATCCTATCCCAGTGATATCATCAACTTAACTCATTGCATTGCCTCTTCTAACATTTTATAAATTATGTCGTTCGAAACTGGCACTTTTCCTACAATTTTGAAGCAATCAACAACCGTCCCTATACACAAAAAAGGAAAGAAGGATATTTTAGATAACTATCGTCCAATCTCGTTACTCTCATCGTTTTCAAAAGTTTGGAACTCGTACTGTACAATCGTCTCTCCTCTTATCTAACTAAATACCACATTCTAGATCAGCGGTCTTCAAACTTTTTCACCCAAGTCCCAATTATTAAACAATCAAATCGCTGCGTCCCAACACTTCTTCGCCGTATTCCCCCCCCCCCCCCACTCCAATGTGAGGACCGTTATTACGGTCACTTTTACATTTAAGCTCAATTTTTGTTCAGGCTCAGGGCCTATATGGCCTTGGTACACAATGCCACTGCTTAATCAAATTTCTACTGTCTTTCTAATAAGTGTCTAACCACACAAACAAAATATGTCAACTCAGTATTTACCAAATATTGCCTACTATAGCACTGAGGCTACTGATCTGACAAACCAAATGGTATTCTACTGCCACCCTTGTAGATTGGGGGCGGCATATGGATCAAAGCAGCACGGACATTATTATTTTTAGCATTCGCACAAAGAACCTCCAGTAAGTGGGGTTGCAGTTTCTACGATATTTATCTACTGGCCCAATGTTAGATTAGTGAGCAAGACAAATTAGCCCCATTCCCCTAAATCAGTCAGACAGAATAAGGGTTGTGGTCAAACTCCAAGGGTCCTACTCCTAATCCACCCAGCGCCTCTTAGTCTTGTGACACAGATGATTGACAGGTTTGGTTGATTAATATTTCTAGAGTTAATATTCGTTACATAAGCTTCAATGGTCGCTTTTATCAATGCAACTCTAATACTTGGGGGAGGGTCATTTTCTACCTGTACATCCTTGTTACATAGGCCTATCTTCAAAAAATGACTCATTTCGAATTCAAAAGATCACAGTCAAAAGATCACAACATGAGAGTCTGGCCCCGAGCTTATTCAGCAACTGCAATTTTTTTCAAATTTATTAATTTTGTAAAAACAAATATTTTGATTATTTATGGCTACTAGGCTACTCTTCCATTACCCAATTTTATTGGTGTCCCAAAAGCAAATCCTCACTGTCCCAAGTTTGGGACGCGACCCAGACTTTGAAAACCGCTGTCCTAGATGATAGTCAGCATGGCTTTCGTTCTTGAAAATCTACGACAGCTATTTTTTTCATATCTCTCATCTTACTCTGCATTAGACAGAGGGGATCAAACCATTGGGCTCATTTAATGTGAGCAAAGTTTTTGATACAATCGTTCACGGAATCCTCCTCAAACACTACTTTTCTCAACCATTATCGGCCCTGCGTACAGTTGGATAACGTCATTTCTCACTAACTGCAAACAAGTGGTAAAAATGATATCACTAGGAAACGCTCAGTTGGACGCGTTGATAAGCGAGCACGTGCTATAGCTAGACCCACATTGCACATTTTTTTAAATTTAAAAATTTACGACGTTCGCGTTTCCAGTATTATTTATTATTGCCAAGGTATTTGGGTAAACCCGTGTTTAAATCTTTACTTTAAAATCCACCGCCATCTAGAGGACCTTGACTCCTTGGGAAAACTATTTAAACTCTTTGTTGACAAATAATAGACTGCTTCCTCGAAAGTATTTTGATTACTTCTAGGTGGCAGTGCATTAGAAACTTCGCGCGTCTTTTCGTTGCCATGGCAACGTTACTTTTTGTTATAATGTAATTTCCATCTACACTACTTATCGGATCAAAATAAAATTAACATATTCGTGACCGGACGGACATTCTAAATGATTTGGCTATCTCAGATTTTGTCGCCATGAGTTTGAAAAAAAAACTTCCGATTAACTTTAATGTAACTTTTTAACTTTTTGAACGATTTTGCCACAAAACTAATGGCATTCAATCGAGAACAAAGCTTGCGGATGGTGAAAATTTCAACTTGATCCGAGCCTCCGTTCGACCGCTATCATGAGCCAAAAAAGCTGCACGACTTTCCGTTGCCATGGTAACCGTACTTTGTATAATGTAATTTCCATCTACACTACTTATCGGATCAAAATAAAATTAACATATTCGTGACCGGACGGACATTCTAAATGATTTGGCCATCTCAGATTTTGTCGCCGTGAAGTTTGAAAAAAAAAACTTTCGATTAACTTTAATGTAACTTTTTAACTTTTTGAACGATTTTGCCACAAAACTAATGGCATTCAATCGAGAACAAAGCTTGCGGATGGTGAAAATTTCAACTCGATCCGAGCCTCCGTTCGAACGTTATCGCGAGACATACAAACAAAAAAAAAAAAAAAACAAACAAACAAACAAACAAAACAAAACAAAACCAGTGACTAATTTTTCCGGCAGAGTCAAATGGAAACGCTCGCTTCGCTCGCTTAATCAAAATAAAACATTCCTTTATTGCAATTTCTGACCCACTTTCAATAACTAGTGGTGTCCCCCAAGGGTCTACGCTTGGCCCTCTATTTTTTATTGTATATATATCATCAGTCGCCCAAAACTTCTAAATATGGAAAATTTCCGGGACATTGTACAAGCTACCAAAAATGCAGATGACATCAATTCCCTCCTCATAGCCCCCAATAATGTAAATTCAATGTTACTACCATCAGCTGTAATTCTCAAGTATCACAAATATCATCATACTGTAAGTCCAGTAGACTGGCTAACCAAATCCAAACAATAAAAACGATTTTCTTAAAGTTTCAAACAATGCATCGCAATACCACGTAAACCCCCTTATTCGTCTGGATGGCAGGAGTATAGCAAGGCTATACCAACTGCAAAGATTCTAGGGCTCACTGTGAGCGAGTCCCTTTCACTGGCTTCCACAGATCAAGTAATTGGCACCGCGTCTTCTAAGTGGTTGTTTCATGCTTCAAAGGCTGAAAATCCTTGTGAGCCGTTTCTACGTTACTCATGGTATATCATTCATACATTCAGTCAATCATCTCATATGCAGTTCTTTTTTGGGGCTTCTCAAGTCATGCTAAACGAATATTCATAATACAGAAAAGGGCGGTGAGAATAATCACCGGTGCATCCAGGCGACATTCATGTAAGACACTTAGACACATTTCAGTTATTTCACTAATCTTCACATATTGACTCTTACATCAGAATTAATTTTGTCAGCTTCCACTTTTGCACACTCTCATCCTGAACTGTTCATCACAAAAATGCAGTAAATAACTCTCATAAAACGCGTACCAACTCTAATATATTCATTTCTACTTTCAACCATTCACTATTAAATTATAAACAGTCCAAGTTACCTCTGTAGTGAGCAATCCATCAAAAACGCTACTCCAACATCATTTAGAATTAAAATTAAATCTTTTCTCATTCATAATCTCTATTATTCATTAGAAGAATTCCTTATAATGCAAAAATTGAATTTAACTAACACAGTTTGTGCCACTCCATCCTTCTAGGCTAGTCCATCACATAATGTATGTTTATGTATTTTATCTATAATTATGAATTGTTCTCTTAAATACTTTCACTATTACTATTTCTATTATTATAATAATTACTGTGCTAGTTATTCACTCCCTCTCTCTCTCAGGAGAGGGTATATTCTTACTATGTACGAATCTGCGAATACAAATCTGAATACTGAATATTGAATACTGCATACTGTAATATTGTTAATTGGCATTACCATGGCAAATAATACTACCTACTTAATTAAAATTATTCTATTGAAACAAAAATATTTTCGCAATAAAACTTGAAAAAGTAATGAGATCACACGCATACAAAAACCTTGTAAAAATAGAGCCAAACCGTCACACACTCAAAATTAATAACGATCTAAAAAAAAGGGCCAAGCTCATGTACGCTTCTAAATTTGCGCATTCTTAATTCATAAACGTACACTGACACGAACTACATCCTTGAAAAGCTTGGCAAAATAGAATTTGCATGAACTATTATGTTCAAATTAATTGTCAAAATAGAATTTGTGTGAACTAATATGTTTAAATTAATATTTTCAAATTCTATTTTTCCAAGCTTTTCAATGATGTAGTTACGGGGCCGTGTACGTTTTATGAATTAAGAATGCGCAAATGTATAGAAGGGCTCATGAGCTTGGCCCTTTCTTTTGAATTTAATTACTTTTGAGTGTGTGAGGTTTGGCTATATTTTTACAAGTTTTTTGTATGCATGGGATTAAAATAACGATACAGTGAGGTAAGTTCACAAATATTGTACTTTCACGGGCAGTATACTATGGTTATTAATAACGGTGTATGAAAACAATACTCACATTGTAGTAATTGTCAAAGAGGTATCGCGATGTGCTGTTCACCTCCGAATCCCTGTTGAGCGGTGTCTTCTCTTCTGCAGTCCTGCAAGCAAGAGTTAATTATTAGAGCAGGAGTTGCGAGGAACAAATTCCAAGGTATTTGATCATTGTGCGTAACTGTATTATGATTTTGCAAGGAAGTATTTCCAAGATATTATTTGTTTATTTATGTACGTATGTATGTATGTATGTATGTATGTATGTATGTATGTATGTATGTATGTATGTATGTATGTATGTATGTATGTATGTATGTATGTATGTATGTATGTATGTATGTATGTATGTATGTATGTATGTATGTATGAAATGTATGTATTGATATAATTTATTTTCCTTTGAGCATTAATTAATTTTGCTATAAGAAAATCTTCATGGAAATGTGAACTCTATGTAAACCATTGTGAATTGAAACTGTTAATGTGAACTCTATGAGAACCATTGCGAATTGAAACTGTTTAATGTGAACTCTATGAAAACCATTGTAAATTGAAAACTGTTCTCATTAATGTAAACTGTGATTGATGCAAAATAAATCGTTCGATAAAAAAAAAGTATGTATGTATGTATGTATGTATGTATGTATGTATGTATGTATGTATGTATGTATGTATGTATGTATTTTGTATGTATGTATGTATGTATGTATGTATGTATGTATGTATGTATGTATGTATGTATGTATGTATGTGTTGCCAGTAAGCAATTCCAATGTATTATGATCAGTGCTCAGTGGTTAATTTCTAAAATAATAAGTGGGCGATGGTTGCACGACGATCTTCTTCGGAATGGGGGTGTGAGGAGGGGTCTTTTTTATTCATCCGCAAGAAGAATTTTCCAACTCATGCATCGCACTTTCTTTCTCGATTTGGTTATAATCGGGAAACACTCCCGTAGGTGGAATTGTTAATATTTAGTACGTCGCATTTTTGTTTATAGTACAGTAGTAGTTCCTTTAAAAGTTACAACTTTGTATTGACTTCACAATGATTAAAGATTTCGTAAGAGGGAGAACGCGTCCGCCCACGAAAGACGAGTCCGTGCACCCCCAAGTTAACCACCTCGCGAATATCAGCTACAGTGTGGGGATTACTCCCCGAACCTAGGGGCGGCTCTCGCAATCGTCGCCGTGGACCTTGCCCAATTCCCTTGACGACCTCCTCGACGACGACGACAATGATACCACGATCGATGACAAAGACCATGACGACCGTGACGTGATAACCTCCCTTTTCCTCCCCCTACCCGTGGCTGGTTCTGACCCCAAAGAATATCCTTGTACCATGGTTCTGACCAGCATTGGCACCTACCTACTCCCCATATCCCCTAGGCTAAAGTGGCACAGACCTAACGGTTGACCGTTCTTAAATCCAATTTTAAAAAAAAGTATTGGGGAGGCACGTGTTACTAGGAAAGTGTTAACTTTTAGGGAACTTTTGAGGGAACGCGTTCCCTTTCCACCACCAGTAGCTTCTGAAGGTCAATTTTTGTGGAAACTTGGAACGAAATTTATAAGTTTGCTATAAAGTTCTTACACGAGTAATCATGCCGAATTTAAAAAAAATGATTAGAATACGAATGCATCTCTACTTCTGAAATAAGTTACAATATTAAAATGAGCCAGGTGTTTAGGACTTCTTGCACTTCCGAGAATAAATAGGTACATTTAAAGTTAAACATTTGTGGGGGTGGATAGGTACTGAGTTCCTTTTGAGAAACTTGTAAGTACCTACATTTTAAGAGCAACGAGGATGTGTGTTCTTTTTTTATTAAGTAACTGAACTTTTCGAAAATTTGGGGAAACTTGCCCAAGGCTGGTGATCACAAATACTCGTCTTGTATCGTCGATTGTGTTAGCTTTCTTCTCTAATGCGATTTTAACAAATAAATAAATATTTACAAAACTGTAGCTCATTGTTGTGTGTGCATTTCTGCAATTCGATTTATTTAGTTGTCCTTCTTTGTAAATCAGTTTTTTAACTGAATAAGGATAAATAAATGGCTATTTTGAAGTGCCCCTTCCTCTCCCCGCTTGATGTGATTGTGAACCATTGCTCTAGAGTTATTGCAACAATAATATATATATATGTTAGATTTGAGGCTTTCGCAGTACATGATATGAAAATATATGTTTTGAGGTAAAACTGCGTGTGATGATTTAGTGAAACGTCGATAATAAAATATTATTTTATTATAAATCATCACACGCAGTTTTACCTCAAAACATATATTTTCATATATATATATATATCGTGACTATTTAGTGATAAGTTTGTGTATATTTTTATCTGTGTTCAACTATGGCAGCCACCTCTAAATCTCAGGTAAGCTGTTGACTCCTATCTCTATCCACGTTGATTATATATATATATATATATAAAATTGCAAGTAATTAATCAACATTGGATCATAGTTCAAAATTTCCATTAAAATTGAGGTGAGAATAGTGACTTTTAAGGTTCGAACCAAACATCAAAGAGGCCCTAGTCGATGATTAAAAGTTTAAATATCAAATACTATTTTTTTTTGCATAAATAGTACAACGATTACCTTATTTACTCGATTGTAGGGCGCATATAAATTGAAATGCATGCAACTGGCCCCGACTGGGGTGCACGCCACAACCGCATGCAACATTTTTTGAACTAATGTTTCTTTTCAATTTTCAATAGATACTCCTGCATCTAGTGTCCTAAAGTTGATTTGTTCACCCTTGACCTCGCAAAAGTAGTAGTAAATGTCATAGCATTGTTATAGTCATTGTCATAGTCATTACACAGGAAACAAAATTTGTCACTCAGAGCTAGCCACGGATCTGGCACCTATGGTGGAGGTGCCGGGTCGAATTTGAATATTTGCACAACCCAAATTTAAATTTAAAGAAAACTATTTCACAAGACAAATTATAATTTTATAACAAAAATATTAGACGTAACAAATTTGTGGAAATTGCAAACACGATTTTGATATAAATGACTCATCATAACAGACTATGAAACAATTTTTCCAATTCCCCTATTTTTAATGTTGGTCAAGTTCCTTGTATCCTTTTCCTTTCATAGAAAGTAGAAAAAGCAATTATAACAAAATAACTAACTGCATGATCATTGATATCAGTTAACTAGGAAAACGTCAAAGTCGTTGTTAGACAAGTGAGGGATACATGTGTTGAGTACCCGGGAACATAATTATTAGGGTTTGGAGTTTAGTTGGTATAAGGGCGCGTCAACTGCAAGGCCATAATACGCCATTCTAGCCTATTGTAGGCTAAGAGGCCTTAGGTAGGGGGAAGAAAGGGAATGTTACAGGGTACTCAACACTAACGCCGCTTTATCTTCTAGATACGTAGCGCGTTTAGACATTTATTAGGACTCACCGCCAGGGTAATCCATTGGTTCCTTGATAATTCCTATGAAAATCCTAGCAAAGGCAGTGAGCCCAAGGTCTTGGTAACCATGGCAACCAGAGTCGATAAAGAAGTTTCCCCGGTTTATCGTCGGTAATCAACCCAAGGACCAAACAAAGTACAATGTTGAATATAAAATTTGCAGATAAGTAAGGTATTATTCGTTGACAATGGATGTTATAATATATATACATTTTTATATTAGATATTATCATTATTAGGCGTAGGTTCATGCCTCAGACAAACTATTAGAATATATTAAATTGCTTGGCGTGAATTTGACTACATCCAGTTTCACACTTTTGGACGGTGAGAACGCTACATTTCTAGGGCGGCAAATCCCAGAAATTTTTAACACACGAACATCCAAATGCGCTTCTCTGTTAACGTAGTTAATAAGATCCAGGTTCTCTACTCAACACATGGCTCACTCACTCGTCTAACGACTTAGGTGTTTTCCTAGTTATCATCAAACTTAAATGCAAATGTTCCCGGGTACTCAACACATGACTGGCTCACTCGCCTAACAACGACTTTGGCGTTTTCCTAGTCTAGTTGGCTAAGGTGCCCTTTATACCCGAAATGTGGAAGACCTAGGTTCAAACCCCCCGGTCGGGAAAGATTTTTTAATTTCCGGATTGTTGTTTTGAAATGCATACAATACTATGGAAAACATAGCCAGTACAAAATATGAGTAAAGATTGCAAGGTTTACTCAATCTCCCAGCGGAATTTAGGGGAACCTTGAGCGTGCAAGATTCAATACACCTTGGTCACTGCATACAACCACAGCCTGACAAAAATGATTTGATGAAAATGACTTCTTCAAAAACAAAACCATTGTTGTTAAAATTAAACATACAAATTTTTAAGTTTATTTTTTAATTTATTATTTCTTGTAGGATTAAATTAAAACGGATTTTGATCATTTTGTTAGCAGTTCTCAGTTACCTGGTCACGGATCTGTTAAAAATTTCAGCTCAATCTATTTGGCTGTATGGGACCAGACAGACACACAGATGTTTAACAGACAAATTAATCACGATGAAGGCCCGTTTGATTGTGTTGTATCCTCATTCACTACGCTCACTCATCTAACAAATTAATATTGAAAAGGAATTTAATGCAAAAAGTTCCACAACTACCAAGTTAAATGAAAATTAGAAGAGAGGTGAGTTGACACAGACTTACCGAGAGTATGAATAATTCATATGTCGATGCGTTTTAGTTCACATACAAAATATCTCATACAGATAAAAGGTTACTTTATTTTCAAATGAAAAACATTCATAAACAAGTTTCTGAAATAAAAAATGTTCTATTATAAAAGCTAATAACGAATGCAGAATTTACCTACAAAAGCAGGAAATAATTGGATGAGCGTAGCGAGCGAAGCGAAGAATCCATTCTACTACACTGGAGAAAAAATTCCGGAATGTTTTTTTTTCTTTCTTTCTTTCTGTATTTTGGTCTGTTTTGTCCACACGATTCCGGCTAAACCGATACTCCGATTGCGATGAAATTTTATGGAGACCTTCGAAATCTCTGAACTTTGAACTGCCACGTTTTTGAGCGCAATCGGAAAATTATTTCTCATAAAAATCGCAATTTTTCGATTTTTAAACAAAATTCTTCGATTTATAAGACCTACATGCTTTGTCCGATTGTAATAATTTTTCCATAGAACCTTTATTTTATGAATTGATATATTCGTGTGAAATTTGAGCGTTATCGAAAGAAAAATGTCTTTAAAAATCGCAATTTTACGACTTTTTCCGATTATTGAATTTCTTTGGCTTATAGCCCTACATGCTTTATCCGATCGTAATGATTTTTCACAGAACCTTAATTCATGAATTTATATATTCGTGTGAAATCTGAGGGCTATCAAATAATTATTTTTTATGAAAATTGCAATTTTACGATTTTTTCCTTTTTTAAAAAATTACGATATAGATTAAAATTTAAAAATTTAAGTTTATATTTTATTTAATTTAATTTAATTTAATTTTAAAAAATTCTTCTAAGATATGATTTTTCACAGAACAACAGAACATCCGCATAACACATGGCAGCTCAATGCACCAATTACGCTCATCCAACAACGGGGCGGGACTTAAGCGTTTTCCTAGTAATATTTACGTACATACCGGTAGTGCTTTTAAAAAACAATTAAATTAGATTATGATGATATTTTCAATGCATATTAAATTCAAATATTAAAAGTGAAATGTTAATTATAATCTACGTATTTGCTAGCAAGTACACTGGTCAGTGACCACGAGATGTAACAATAAAATTAGACATGTTTTAATTTATTAAACGTCTTACTTCTATTTTAATCAGTCATTAAATCTGATTTTGAATTGTTTTGCGAGTTTCATTAATTTTAGTCACAAGGGTTTTTAGAGTATAAAATTAAGTACTGTACTTCATTTCAAAATCAAAGAAATACATCTCAATTTCATTACAGTAGTAGGGAATCACTCCCATAGGTAAATCAAACCACCCGGGTACCAATTGCCAGTCGGATGCTTTACCTTCTACATTGTTGGCAATCGGGAGATCCAAGTTTGATACCCGGCAGGTTGTTTCTTTATTCCTAGATCGATTTCCATATTTAACAAAGAAATATCTGTCGGATACCTTTACATATTGATACTACATGAAAATAATTTAGTTCCGATGTAACCTTTGGGATGCGTCATAAATAGATCACAGAGGATTAAGCAACCAGCTATGGTTGGTATTCCAAATTGGGGCATGAATGACTCTCTTGTAAATAGAACAGCATGTGCAAAGAATACTTTGGATATCACATTGGGAGGGGGATGAAATTGAAGGTGGCATCATGCAGAGGATTTAAAATAAATTAGAAAAGTATTATGCAAACTTTGTGAACACCAAAAATGTTTTATTATATAATAGTTTACGATTAGTTTATCGTAAAACATTATTGTTAGATTACAAGCGCAGAACATTTGCATTTGATTCGCATAATCTTCAAGGTGTAAAATTACAGTCGGTGTATTCCATTAATTGTTAAAAGACATTAACATAAAACTGGTATAAAGAGCACATTTAAAAATTTGTACGGCTATTCTGAAAAATTTTGTACAACACAAAGCTAGTCTGTAGGCCTAGTTTTAATCTACATTTACATGTACAAGTATTTACAAAAAATTAAAAGGACACTGGACAGCTATAAAAATACTGTAAAACAGCAGTTTGAATTGTATTGTTCAGTAAAATTGTCTGCAAATGTGCTGCCAGTGCTTAGTCCCATGCTCTTGTGACGAGACACTAGGAGGACGTTCAAAAGTCTTCCTAAAAAATATTTATACATAGAAATAATGGTTGCTATTTTGTAACTATGAATTAAAAGAGTTCTACACAATAATTACAATGAAGTGTATGCCACAAAGGGATCAACTTACAAATACGCCAGCGAGTTTTGGAGTTCCGTTATTTGGGACAGTTAAGTCCAGGCATTGACTAGGTTTATCCAATACAACAAAGTAAACGTAAGCTAGATTATATACTAGTATGTGGGTCATTGAAGTGGGAAAAACAATCTACAAAAGAAACATTAGAAGGTATAGTGTAGGAATAATTTTGTGTAAATATCAAAACTGTTTGAATAGTAGGCTGGTTCCTGAGTTCTGCACAAATGCTACTAACTACGTACATATTTTATTTCTGATACTGTGACAAGATTTTAATCTGGATCTAGCAAGAACTAGGTAGGTGAAGGAAGGTGTAAAGAGATAGACAAACAAGAATCAATAGAATGCCCACAAGGAACTTTATGTTAACATTAGTATTTATAATTAATTTATACAAATTAAACTAGTACTTTAAAAAGAAAACAAGATTTTGTTCCAAGTCAATTTAAATCAGTGGCCCACTACAGAGCATGATTTAAAGTTGCAGCAACAAAAATTTAATTTCAAAGATTTAAAATGAAATTTACCAATCTTGCCGCTAGTGATTGTCAGAAAAAAGCAAGTACCTACGTGTTAACGTAAGTAAGAAAATTTTGTACATTTAATATATTTTACAAACTAAAAAACTTCTTTTTCAAGAGGCAACCCTGATTACTGATGATAGAATGATGTTATTTACAGGGAAAATCACAGTAGTATCTCAAGATTTAATGTAATACATTACTAGCAAACCTGTACAATGAGCCGTGGATGGGATCACATAATGTACAGCCGTGGAGCTAGTAAGCTCAGATTATATTATTCGCACGGGCCCCCATTTCGAGGCCGTGGCGATATTGCAACAATTGGATGCACATTCAAGCCCAACGAGCCTACAAGACTCGGAAAACCTCTCCGCCACGCCGCCAAAAACCGTCCCTCCTTCACGAGGAGACGAAAACCAAACCGTACATCTCGACAACAACGCTCGGACGGAGAGCGCGAAAACATCCGAGATTAATAAATAATCTCGTTAACAATTTTCAAAAACCAGGCAGAGCCTTCCGGTTCCCCTTAGGTTTCACGTTCCTTTTTGACCTTGAACTCCTCGCCAAGGATGGTGGCAATCTCGCCCTGCATGAACGCCCAGGGAACGTTGGAGTTGGCGAGCGGACACTTCTCGCCGCTCGGACAGTAGACTTCGGAGCCCGCGCCCTGCCGCTTGATGCTGTCTCGCGAGCACGGGAAGCAGAACTTGTGGTGAGGTACCGACGGACACTGTACAAAGTGTGTGTCCTCCAGGCGCTCCTGACAGAGGGTGCACTTGAGGGTGGTGGTGCTGGGGGCGGTGGGGGCAGCGTCTGTGGGGGTGGGAGGTGTAGCGGCCTCGGAGGCAGCCACTGCCTCACTAGAGGTCACTGTGGTGGAGCTGACGTGGCGCGAACCAGACGAGCGTCGGCCACTCGACGAGCCTGCACCAAACATAAGAGACCGTTATTAACGTTGCATAGCACTCATTAACAATATTAGGACAGTTCCTGAAGACCATGGGAACTTCATCATTTCACTTCTAAGAATGCCTTTACAGTAACTAGTACTAAAGAAAATATCACTTTTTATAACGGTTTTAAAGAATCAATGTTTAATTGTGTGCACTACTCAAATTTATGTAAAAACTAGCACTTTTGTCATGAGAAAATGGAATTATAGAGAAATGTATTTACCACATTCCGAGGAAAACTAAACTGGTTGACCAAAAAGGGTTTCTGAATACAAACAACATTTTAACTGAAAAAAATATTTCAATAAATTAAGCGTTTTTATAAGTATTCATAAAATGAAACTTCATACGTTTAAAATATATGTACAGTAAAATAGTGTGCATAGTTGACTAATGTGTTAAAATTTTAAATCAAGTTCAGTGTTCCGTTAAATAGAATTCGCAACTAGCATAAAAGGTTTTAGTGTGGCTGTGTGGAGTAGCCTAATCAATCGATATAATCAATATTATAGATCAATAACATTTCAATAATCAATAATAAACATAGGTACTGATCAAATTGCATGTAGCCTATTCTGAAAAAACTTGTCCAAACACATAGGCCTAATTCAAATAAAACTTTACTTTACATTCCAGCCAAACCACCAATATTATTTCCTTGTTGTCATGTGTGAATTTGTTCAAAGATTTTGCACTACGTATTTCCGACTGTAAAAATCTGTGTTGACTAACTGAGACATTCAATCTTGATCACCCAGGTCAGTCGGTAAAAGTGGTACATTAAAAAAATATGTATATAGGCTAATGTAAACAAAAAAATGTAAAAGTAAAAAGCTCACTCTGTACACTGTGCCACTGATACTGATACACAATGAGTGTTCAAATTGTTGAAATTGACATGATTTTTCATGAGCAATAATCTCAAAAGGGCCAAAACATATTTAAAAAGATCAATTAGACAATTCATTTACGACAGGCCACAAACAACCAACAAAACTTTTACGAAACATAGAATGAATTAAACAGCTCACATGGTGCACATAGCACACACCACCTAGGGATGCAGTCTAGAGCAGAACTTATGTGAATTTCAAAAATGCAATCAGATCCTGTTTTATGTTGAAATGCAATTTTGATTGTATCAAGTCAAGCCGCAAGCAGCTACTACCTGCTATCGTACTTCTTTTATCAAGATGATTGTTATACAGTGGGAAAGGGCCGGCCTACGCTTATGCATGCTCAGCGGGGCTATTCTCTTAAAGCTATGTTAAATTTTAAATTAACACCGCAGGCTATTTAAGAGGGTACGCTGAGCTTGGCCCAACTCAAATGCGCGCAAACAGGTGTTGCTGATTTCTGCTGAACGGTTGGTAATATCATTACCAAATTTTGAATGGATGTTAATAAAGTACTTTTATATTGATATCCGTAATTGGTTGCACAAAATAAGCCTTAAAGATCCATTGCGAGACATAAGTCCAAAACGTGAAAAGATGGGAAATCCAAAACATGGATTACAATTCTGGAAATTCCCACCAAACCGTTTATCTTACGATAAAACCAAATTGACCTGCCCGTTCACATGGATTTATACGTTGTTATCTATTATGCAAATTTGAGTTAAAAAAATCTTTTCACTTGGAATAAATTTCCCAAAGTTGACCAAAATTGAGAAAATTTTGGTGATTTCACTAAATTTTAATTCAAAATCAATAAATTAATTTAGAAATACGCATAATGGATAACATAGATTTATTCTTTCTAAAAGTTACTGTGAAATTTGATAATGGTGTTATAAACAGTTTACCCGAAAAAGCCAGAAAGCAGAGCGCGGAGAGCGCCTAAACTCGCCTCCGTTCTAGCCTCAGCATAACCTCTTAACATGGCGACGTTATTTATCACATTTAACGCAGACATTAGAGAATCACCCTGAAGGTTAGGTTATGAATGATATTCACCTGAGGAGTTGGGCGAGTGCTGCGATCCTCTGGATGCAGACCGGGGTCCCCCCGATCCAGGGGGACTACTGCCCGCGCTTCGAGGGGAGCCCGGAGGTAGGTTGTCTGCCACGGACATGAGCGCCGCCATAGGGGACTGACCCGCAGCCCCCTGCTGTTGCTGTTGTTGTTGCTGTTGCTGCTGCTGTTGTGCGGGCGGGGAGACGGTTCGGGTGCCCGCTGGTGGGGGAGGCGCACCGTTTACCACCAGGGCCTGAGCGCTCGCGTAACCTGAAGTACACAACACACTCAAACTATAACAACAAGAACAGGACAACACCCGTGTTAGTGGGCAGCCAACACAAATCCAATCAAACAAAACAAAATTATAAAATAAAGTCGCTAGCAACAATGGCGTGTACTCTAGAGACTGCTAGGAATTGGGTAGCCTACTCAGGAATATGTATATCATCTAGGGCCTACCAATCACTTAGATGCAGAATTAATTTCCCCTTGTGGTAGACATTAGTTCAATTTTACTAGGGCCTATGATTATGAGCCTATAATGAAGGGATGTTTTTTCAAGAACAAAATTGCCTGGCATTAACTACCGGTATGATTTTAAAATCAAAATGCTTGATTTAGCTGGCTGGACTTACAGAAATCAATTGCAAAAAATGCATTCTGCAAAATATAATCATATTCTAGGCCAGAAGACTACTAAATTTTACTAGGCTAAGCTTTTTCAAGAGACAACACTTAATTTTCCCAAACATTTGTGCACATTTGTGTTGTTTAGGCCTATAAAACTAAATTATTTGACAGCTGTTTGTGATTGAGATACCAACCACTCTTGTGTTAAAGACAGTTTTTGGTAAATAGTGGAAGTGAAGCCGTCAAATAATCCATTGTGTCTTATTACAACGCAATGAATATTAAAATATACCACATAGCGCTCGTCTTTGGACACCATCACTTCATGGTATTTTTAGGTAGGCCTACTAGCCTATTGATGCAAATATAAAAAAGCTAGTTGTAGTAATAGAACAAATTAGGTACTCTACTTGCCCCACTATTAGGTAGCTACTGATAAAAAAAAATAGAATTGGGTTGGATAATTAGTTCATTAATTCAACGCTTCAAAATTTTAAATTAACAACAATAATAATTAACAATAGGCCTAGTCATAGGCCTAGACCTGTAATAGAAAATGTACTTTGAACGATGCGTGCAGCCAGCATGTTAGGTCACATTTAATAGGTCAAACAATTTTTTTTTTGAATTAAAATTGTTTTTTTTAAATAATTAAAATTAACTGTTTTAAATCATTGCACGTTACAACAGCCACTGACGTTTAAATGTTTATTTATCGAAATCCTAAAGAAGAATGATTTGACTTGGGTCAGGTCAGAGCCACGATATTCCAGGGATAACGTGGACCCGGCACCTCCACCAAACACAATGTTAAAAGCTATGCAGGTATGTTACGTTTAGTTCAGGAAGACGGGGAAGGAAAGGAATTGGTATTATTTCGAAATATGAATTTCGATCATTTGAGTTGAGTTTGAAAGGCTACTACACAAAGAGATTTAGAAACTCAAGATTCATACGAACTAGAACATTAGTAGGTAGGTCTACGGTCTACCTAGGAGTTTTAAATAAATAATATAATGTTGACGTTATTCTAGACGAAAGAAACTACGAAAAAAATGTGGCTTGTCGAAGTCCCCGAGTAGGCCCACATTATGCTAGGTCTACTCGTAACAAGAACAATAAGGAAACTAATGTCATTGAGGAGGAGAGGATTGAGAACGAGAGGTACCTAATCACTTCATCGTCTACTCGTTGCCAAATTCTAAAGGACGGGCAGAGACAATAACTAGCTATAACCCTAACTATGTGTCATGTGCTAGTGCTACGATTTCCAGTTTCACACACGACACGACACAGCCACACATAAGCGATAGTTAAAGGAAATTCCATTAGGAGTCCAAATAACCAAAAAAGTACATTTCAGTTAAAATTGAGTTAATTCAAGCTAAATCAACGGTTAGGGGGTATTATGCCGTAAGAGTTGGCTAGTTCCCCACTGAAAATCAGTTATGTGAACGGTAAGGTCACATAAGGTAAGATGGGTAGATTCTAAATACGAATTTGTGTTGCGACGTTACGTTACTATAGGCCAACGTAAGAATGCACGTAGGAACACACAACACCAATGGAATATCTTGGTATATTTTCACGCCACACGATA
The DNA here is from genome assembly GCA_024449915.1 of Sweltsa coloradensis. Lineage (NCBI taxonomy): Eukaryota > Metazoa > Arthropoda > Insecta > Plecoptera > Chloroperlidae > Sweltsa > Sweltsa coloradensis. The sequence continues at coordinate 82,269 of JAMZAV010002733.1, forward strand.
GAAAACGAATTCTATGCCAACGAAGTAAAAAGTCTATGAAACTATGTACGAAGGAATCTAGGAAGTAGACGCACGCAAATTGAATCAACAGTGCGTGAAGGGGAGAGGGATGGTGTATATAGCAACAACTGACTGACTACTAATACTGAGAACAAAAAGTCAACAAAAACAAATTCCTTCTCTGTGCCACATTCCATTCATAATTGTGTAATAGTATGCAGGCAGGGCAATCCCCCAAGGCACACAACAACATGAGTGTGGTTATGGTCGTCCGTTATGTGGGGCGATGTGGCAACCGCGCGCGGCGACGGCCGGTGGGTCGATCGATCCGGCAACGCTGGATGACGTGAGCGGTTCAAATAAAGAATCAACATTCCAGAACGTTACGCCGTCGAGCAGCGCGGCGCGGTGACGTCATCCGGCTGAGTGAGACCGTTTCCCTGCGCTAGAGCCGTGAGTCCGTGACATTCACAGACCTCGACGAGCACTCGGCCGGAGCCGGACAATGCGATCTAACCCAGTGAATTAGGGAGGAGGAGACAGGCACGAACAATATCCTCGTCGATTACATTACATATGCACGGCACCAACACCCGTGAAAACTCTCGGTCCGTTGAGAGTTGAGACACGTCCACACACATAATCAAACTTGCCATCAAACACGGATGTTCAACAATCAACACAGCCAAGGAAA